>JAQFXZ010000150.1:0-28947 GCA_034694025.1 Ceratophysella scotica | reverse complement strand
ATTCATTGAACCATCTTCCTGCAATCTCAATTAGCAAATGACCATTTTCCCATTTGATTGTACACTCAACTCTTCTCCGCGGTACTCTCCCCACTTTTTTCACTTTAGTGGGCCGTGTCCTCTCCCTATGTTCTGTATACTACTGCCTGATCAAGCTCCCTGGGTGAAGGAGGTATTTTCATGACCAATTGCCAGAAATTGACTCCAAATCCAAAGGGTATGAAATGAACAGAGAGCTGCAATTGCAGATGTCAGACTACGCCTCCAGTATGGTGGGAATCGAGATTCGTAGAATGCCAAATGTCTTGATTAAACGCACTGTTTCCAAGGCTGATATCGAGATGCCTTTCTTCGTCGACGGAGGAGTGGTTGAAATTATTTAGAATGGCTTCATTCAAAATGCTCTCGGCATATTTTGAAGTCGTACATGGGAATATCCACATTGTAATTGTTTCTTATGATTGACCACTTGTCACGTTATATTATGAAACGTTTCGGAACAACCTAAACTAACTAAAAATATGACAAGTGGTCTCCCATAAGAGAAGCGTTACACAATACAAATCGTTATGCACGATTTCATAATATGCTCCCAGGATTTTGCTTTATTTATTTTTCTTGGATTTCATCTATATTTTGAATTTTCTCTTTCATTTTTCATAAGTTTCACATTTAATCTTGCGTACCATTGTTAAGAAAACATGTATTTAGTTAAACTACTTATATATGATATCATATATAACTACATCAAATCATTTACCTATTGTTTTCCCTTCATTTGGGCCCTGAATTGAGTGCAACACAAGTACGTAAAGACAGATAGACAATAAGGCAGACGCTTTCAGAATCTTTTTCAAAAATCTTCTTTGACTTTTGTATTACTAAGACGCTTGGATTAACTCGTCTGCAAAATAAAATGATTAAAAGTGCTCCATGTTTTAGCTGGTTCGATAGAATGAATTCCAAATCCCGAAAACATCTCGTATTGACTGCAATTCCAAAGAGAAATTTCGATTTGTGGAAGAACGAAAATGATATTGGAATATAACAATTTCTGGTTTTCGGCAATTAGGCAATCGCATCATTCAGTTTTTTGCCAATCGGACTTCGTTCACTATTTTAGTACAGATGAATTTCGTCTATTTCAACTTTGCGATGAATAGCTACTAATAAATTTATCCGATTTTTATACGGGACTTTGTCAATTTTGCCTTGAATCTAGAATTTTTTTTGAAAACGACTCCTCTGTTTTGAGTTCAGTTCAAATAAAACTGAAATAGGAAATTTTGACCATATTCTATTTTCCTTTTGGAGGATACTGAAGAGTCCTCAAACGAATATTCTAATTAACCTGAACGTCGCCGCTGATTTACCTACGTTAAATTGGCATGAAATGAAGTACACGTGGGGCAGTGGGGAATTAGCTTGAGGAGATGATACTGATCTCACGGTCCGTCTCGTACATCGTTTCGTCTGCCTAAGAATAGGTGTTGAATTGTCAAGGTCTTTCTCTTTTGTTCACAGCGCTATTCTAATCAAAGAACAAAGATTCGGAATTCCGATGACGTTGGGGTTTTCTTCTGTTACAGAAGACTCAGCCAGAGATTGGCATTGACATCGTTCATTCACTTTCAGTCAACAAAGGATTGGAATCGTGCGTGCAACATCCAACTTACATCATACGCGATACTCGTACACGAATTCCATGGAAATGCCTTCAGACATTCGAGATGAGCTTACATTTAATTCTAAAATAAGCCGGATACGTTTTGAAACTCCTGAATTCCAGCATTAAATCAATATTTTCAACCATCCGACTCCTTTCACGTTAAGTTTTATGGCTTTCAGGTGTCGGTAGTGTTTATAACAAATATTCAACCGTTTATGGTCCTGTTTCACCAGAGTCATACGGATCTCTGCATCCAGTACCTAAACGCTCGGAACTGAATACATGAGAGAACTGACAAACGGAAGCTATTCACACATTGTTAAAAATAACCCAAAATACCAAAATAACCTTGGCCCACTTTGGGCACTTGGAAGTTCCCGGTCCGGTTATCCAAAGGTTACTTTCTTTATTAGTTAGTTACAGAATAAAGATGAGCCATGCTCATTGTCCAAATGCTCTCGAAAGATTGAAGGACAGGAGGCCAGAAGCGGTTCCTGTGTGGACAGTCTCTAATTTCTAGCGAAATAATTACGTCATTCAAATTTGTCGGATATTGATTCAGTCAATCGTTATTTATTCTCACCTCACTGAGATTTCGGGTGTCAAATTACGTAGCATAACTATTTTTCGATAGAAAAGTAGCCTGATATCCAAACATTGATTATTATTTGTACTGAAATTCGATTTTAAAATACAACCCATTTATAATTTTAATTAAAAGCATCGGTTTATTTACAATTTGAGCTTTCATTTCCAGCAGGCCAGGATTTGGTACAAAACTGTTCGGAGAAAACTAACTCAGGACTATGTCTATGGAAAACCATAGCAGGAGGCCCTACCTGTGATCTGTGATATATATTTTTATAAAAAAATATTTTTATTCAGTAGATTGAGATTGACAAAGCTTTCGTCGTCGGTAACAGAAATGGGGGAAAAAATTCAAGTATACCGCCAACGGCAATTGGTAGCATTTCAGAATATTGAAATCATCAAATTCTAAAAAATTTAATTACAAGTAACAATAAATAGCCCACACAATTAATCTCGCAGAAACCTGATTTTTGAGATCTATTTCAAGCAAACATCAAATATGCTTTCCACCACACTTTTGTTACTATTCACTCGGGCTTTATTCGATTTTCTTGTGTGACACATAAGACACAAGAAACGTGAAAATACCCAGTAATTATTTGACCTGAATTCTGAGGTAGTCATTTGAATTCAGTCTGGCACAAAGCCGGGTATTAAGTCCACAGCCCACATATAAAATCGAACCAAAGCAGGGGTATGGGGTATACCGCCAAACCGGTATAGCATCAGGATCGAACTCCTCGCACCATAATTATACGTTGGACTGGACTGACTATTGTATGTAGATCAACTATTGGCTAATGTTTTGGGTTCTGTTGTTTGAGTCGATTAAATCATTAAATATTAGGAATATCGGCTGCGTCACCCAGCCCAGTCCTGTCCTTGTCTGGCCTTCTTTTGAACCTGAGCTATACTTCAATTTTTGTTTCAAATAACGTATTTCAGAGTCTTTCAACTTCAATATGTAAAATAATCACAAGTACAACAATACTCCTTAAAATAATTGTCGTTCGTCCTGAATTTACTCGATACAGTGACAGTGAAACACACGTAACGTCATAACTTGTAACGTACATAACACGTTAATGCATCATGTATCTCATTTCGGCATGTGGTGCGTGAGGTGCGACTTTTATTTAAATTGGGACAATCAGACTCGGGATATTTACTGAAAATCTCGAATTTTAAGTGATTTTAATAAACTCCTCGAAGCGAACGACCAGCATACGAAAGAATTCTACAGCGTAGTCAGATCAGGAGACCTGAGGACCTTGAAGTTGCGTTTGATTGAAAACGTAGGTGATGAAAACAGCTTTCAGAATTCAGAATTCGCAGATCTTGGAAACCGACTTAAAGTCAAAGATTCGGAATTCGTCTAGAAACCGAAAAATGTTCCTATAGCTCCTAGCAACATCGATAGCATGAAAACTACATGTAGGGCTTTACTATACATGTCTCTCGATTTCAATTGTTCGCTGTTATGGTGACCATTTCTCCAGTTGAATTCGATAATTTTGGAAATTCTGTTCAAAAGTTTGAAAAATGATCTAAAACTTGCTACAAAATTAAATTTTCAATTCAATGGACTTTGAGACTTAACTTTTTTTATTCAAATTGCAGATTTAAAAAAATCTTTGAACAATTGTCGCGCCCATGCCCACAGGGATTGCAGGGTCATGTGTTGTTACAATAGCATGGGTCAGATGTCAGATCTCGAAAAGCTAGTAAAAAATAAGATAAAAATAATAAGTAGCTTTAAAAATGTTAATATTCAAATATTCAAAATTGGACTTGAAAGATCAAAGTGACTCGGGGGTTGAGATCTGAGTGTTTCGAGTCGAAAGTCCGTTTTTGTTTGAGAAGGCGAGGAGATCTATTGTTCAATAAAAGGTGTTCTCATCCCACACAGCCCAGCTCAGACTCGTGGTGACTGCCAAGGGAGTCAGATCTATTGGCAATCTTGATTGAAAGAGAAAATGCTATTGTGGCAGGATTAGCCAAGCCAAGCAAAGTCACCAAACCACTTTGGACGTAGCAAGAGTGAGTGAGTGGCCTGTCCTGGGCAATAGTAATTATATAAGGATTTGAGCCCAATGAGGACCAAGCACCTGGTTCTTTGAAACATTTGGATTTGAACGTGCTCTCTGATTATTGCAAAACAAGTTGAGTACAAGGCGTGAGCTGCTTATTAAATTCCTGCCTCATCCGAATACGTTAACCTCTCCAAATCTCCATGATTTTTCTGTGATTCGGACTGATTTGGGTACAAGGCATGTTTAAATGCACCCAACACTCCTTCAGTACATATTTTCCGATTTTGGTGTGAACCTCGTCTCCCTCTACACTCTGTTGAAAGGGTCTGGTCAAGTGGGACGACGAAAATCAGTGGTACAAGAGGTCAAGAAGAGCAGCAGCATGGGTACCAACTCACGTGGTGGAGGTTTCAAAGGATTCTTCAAGCGGTTCTGGTCCTGTCTCACTCTCTACATCATTGGAATCAAATGGGGAATTATTGAAATCCTCACCAGGCATCGGAAGCTCGATGTCGAGGGTGAGTGATTATATTCTTGCTGTTCATTTATATTTTGGAGAATTTCAACTTGAATTGTACTCTGCTAAAAGGGTCCTTGATTCAGCAAACGTCGGTCATCGGTTTTGATAGGGAATTGAAAGGAGCCCCTAGGGTGCCATCAACTATTCAAAAAAAGCTCTGTATAATTTTTATATCTATATAGAATATTTTTTGAAAATTTTAGCTCGTTTGGTTCAAAATTACGTCTAATAATCGGACTTATGTGAAAATTGAGATTATATTTGGAAATCGGGCTCAATGCGTAGTGAAATTTTGATTTTAAGATTTTAATTATCCACAAAGCTATTTGCCGTTTACAAAATTTTAAAATTTGGTTCTAAGACAATTCTCATTTATTTTGATGTCTTGATTTTCCAAAAAAAAAAATTGGCATTTGACTATGAAAATTACGAAAATTGTTCATACACTTCACTAACAATTTCTAAAAATAAGTCCTGAAATCAATAATTGACATGAATTATGATTTTAAATCCAGATTTGTTGCCAATTTGGATTTTCGATTTACTTAGGCTAGCCATTTTGAAAATTATTTTCTGTGACTTTACCGGTCTTATCCAATTTTTCGAAGAACTGCAACCGAATCTAAGATCATATGCGTATGTGTTTCTCGGAGATTCCTTATGCTTTGCAAATGATCAACAGTTAATGTACAATCTTTGACCTCTAAATTGCATCAACAACATTTCCTTTCTTAAATATTTAAAGTAGATAAATAGGAACCGGCTTTTACATTACAAGCGTCCTTGCATTTTAACATTGAACCGTCCATAGGAAAATGCAGTCAAGAAGCCGAAAAATGTTTTAAAAGTCCATTAAATCAGACATTTATTTCTTATATTTTCATATTTTCACGTATTTTAAATTTCAAATCCAGAAGAAAACTGCTTGCTGTTGTATTCTTTAAACAAAACATAAAATTACTGTATTGTAGACATTTCCATTTCCTGATTTTTTAAGCACACCGATTATATAGTAACTTGGCATTGACATTGATTTTATATGCCGCTCTTCTACAACGTACTCAAAGAATCGGAGTTTTACTAATACTAATACCAGAGCGAGACTAATCCCAAAGAAGGAGATAAGCGTACGAGCCAGTAGGCAGTCGGCATTCTGCGTGTGTGATATTTGATCTCTGAAATTACTTCCTAATTATAGTTGGCATTGACCGTCTCACATTTCTATGAGTAAGTAAGTAATACGTAATTAAAATTTGAGCGGACGTTTCTGTAGTGCAAATATGATCCAAGTAAATAACCAAAGTTTTCAAGTACGTCTTTCAATGTCAAGCTCCCCATTGTTTCAAGTAGAAGATCTCCTCTCAGGTGGAACGCGGATCACTTACGAATATTGTTAAACTTAATTAGGTTCTATTAATTACAGTTAAGATGGACAATTTTGGCCATTTGAATTTCTTTGTTCAACTTTCAACCACTCCTATGGGTTTAGGTAAACCCAAGTCCATGCTATGTCGCCTCCAGCATTGCTTCCACACGTTACAGAATATTGTCGGCTACACGGCCATTGTCTCCAGTTACAAATTATCAATGTCGTTGGTCGTTGTTGCCTCCTATGCGTGGTGTGATTTTTTTCAAGTAATGCTATATTAGGTTAGCTTAGTTCAGGTTAGGTTAAGGTTAGGTTAGGTCAGGTCAGGTTAGATCAGGTCTAAAATAAATCGAAATAATTAAAGTTTGCGTCCTTCCGAAAAACTTGGAAAGGCGGAGGCAACGCTGGAGGCGACAAAGCGTAGGGCTAGGGTTAATTTGACCCACTTCTTTAAAACATCCCATTACAAAAATTCAACGTCCACTCGATTAAGTATTATTTCCCGCTTCTTTTCATTTTCAATTTCATTCAATGACTTATTTCATTCGTTTACTTGATTTTGCCGGCAAAGTGGCATGAAATTGAAATTTGATAATCAGGCAAGTTCGTTTCTCAAAAAAGCTCAATTTTAATCACTAATTTAAATTAAATAAGATGTTTAATTCGATTTAGAATATTTGCAAATCAAATGCCGTAGAGCGACGATATTTTACGGTTATTTCTAAAATCAGATTATTCGTGTTAACATTCTAATTCTTGTTAACCCATTTTTTTTTTTACAAAATTGACAAGACTCAGTTTGAAGAAGCTTAAAATTCTTCTTAAAAGGATTTCATAAAGTTATAAATTGTAGAAATGACATCTGATATTAAAGGACTAATTGGGTCCTTGGACAACGTGTAATCATTTCATGACAGAGCTCTACCTGGCTCTACCGCTTTAAGTACTTTAGTAAACAATCTTTGGTATTATGTGATGTATGCTAATGCTAAGTACAGTAACACTTGCGTTCTTATTTGAAGCGTGCATAAGTCATTTCTCAGTTCACGTCTCAAGCGAGTGAAACAATGATTCACAAGGTAAATAAGCCATAATATGGGACAGAGGCTAATGTTAAATAATAACATCCACCTTGTACCAAATTTAACGCTCTATTGAACGGTGTGGAATTTAATATTCCCAGTATTATGAAAAAATATAACAAAGCATTATACAAAAATTGACATGAACATTTTTATGGTCCTCCCTCATCCTTTCCTTATTAATCCCTCGTCATAACTTTCCACAAAAAGCAAAGAGCTGCTATGGGCTCTGATTAACTTGTCCAAAAATAATTGGGGAAAAAAGTAGGAACAACTACTTCCACACACAAAGAACGGAATTGAAGTTTGAAGTTACCTTCGACTTCGACTCCCAATCTCAAACGCCCTTTGCATGTACTGACCGCAGAGTGAACCAGTAAAATTAACCAAAAGTGCATCCACCTCCCCAATTGACGTAGGTTGTATCATGTACAGTAAGTAAGGCAAATGTTCAGAGATTTAATGAATCTGACGTAGATTCCGTACCAAATTATTCTTTCAATGAAAAATTCATTTTTTATGACAAAATGTGAACGGTTTATAAATTGAGACAAGGTTTTCGGGTGGTTGTAACTATTTATTTATGACAAATGAAGATTTTTTCTCCTTTCAATTGTTCGAGTTTTATTGACCTGGATAAGATTAAGTTGACAAGGGATCTCAGAGTGAATTTTCTTGGCGTGTTTTGACAATTTGAATTGAATGTTGTCAAAAAGTCTCACGTTACGCATTTCTCAGGTTAATTAAAAGCAAAGCGACATGGGTTCAGAATTTGCGTGAGTTGTTGACGCCTTTGATTTTGTATCAATATGAGTGTTGTGTCAAAAAGTAAACTAAGTCCCAACCCATATGAAATGTCGCCTCCAGCGTTGCCTCCGCGTGTTCTTTCCATTTTCCATTCATTCTTCAGGTTAGGTTTTTTGGAACGCCGCAGGCTTCAAATTATATTGATTTATTTTGAGCTTAAATGTAACCTAACGTGACCTGACCTAGCATACTTTAAATTAAATCACACTCCATGGGAAGCAGCAATGGTCATGATAATTGAATGCGAAAATGGCCGAGAATGCATTAATGCGCTTAAACCCTGGGAGGCAACGCTGGAGGCGACATGGCCTGGAACTTGGCTTACGTCAACCAGTATTTTAACAAAGGTCAAATATTTACAGCTTAGTGCGTGCTTTATCAACATGTTAGTATTGTGGAAATATTCCACTTTAAAAATATCGCCGTTCGATTTTTGAATTTGCTTGTTTAGAATCACTAATTCAAAAATAGCAAAGTATTTTTTAAATCATGGCTTAAAGTTTCAAAAAAATATTTTGTGAAATAATCAAAATTACTAAATTAAACGCTTTTAGATTGATCGAAATTTTAAAAATGTCCCGCGCTTTGATTACGCTTCAGTTCTTACAATACTCGCAGTAACCCACGTGTCTTTAGTATTTTCGCTAGAGCCGAATAATGAACAGCGAACAGCTGAATAGATTGACAGGAGAACGTATGAATTCATCCCGATCATCTGATCTGAAGAGAAGATGACAATAGAAATTGAGCGTGTTGCAGATGAAAGGGAGTGTCCGTTCATGTTAGTAATGAACTGTGAAGCACATGCATGATGCACGGATGGCGTTGTAACTGTGACGTGACTTTACTTGTGACTTGCGACCGACTAGCGACTTTTGACTAGTAGAAAGGATTCTCAAGTGAGTGAGTCCAAGTTTAGCCTTATTCCTTTTCGCAGGAGAGAGTTGCATCATATCATGAATCAAGACGACTGACGAGACGACTAAGAAAAGAATTAGAGGAAATTACCTAAAGCATAATTGAAGCCATCTGAATCTGAATGACACGGCATAAGTCCTGCTCACGTGAAGGTGTAGCGTGTAGCGTTTATATTCTCTGATGTGTGATATTTGTGTGTGATAACCTTAACCCCTTGCCAAAATCTAAGGCTTACACGACACAAAGTTTCCATAAATTCTACCTGCGGTTTCTCCCTTAAATCCGACCTACAAATTTATTCAAAAGGCAAGGTTTGATGTTTAGGTCGTTTAAATTCAGAAAAAACGTTAAAAAAATTCGTAGGTAACTGGTTCTTAAAAATTCTTAGAATGTGTTTAAAGTTTGGAAACGGTCTTTAAAATTCCAAAAGCCATTAAAATTTCGAAAAGGTTTTTGAAATCTCTTAAAATGCCCTTTTTCGTAAATTCTGAAAATGTTCTTAAAATCTCTGAAAATGTCATTAGCAAAAATGTCCTTAAAATTCCGAAAATCTCGAGGACTAGTCGCAAAATTCCAGAAAATACCTGTAAATTCCGAGAGATGTCTCCAATTTCACAAAGGTCCTCAAAAATAGTTGAAAATGACCTGTTTCCTAACAAAAAATCATAAAATCAAAGCCTAAATAAAAAATATGCCCATTGCCTTATGAGAATTTTCATCTGTCTTCGTGAAGTTTGATATTGCTAAGAATTATCAGAAAATTTCAAAAAAATAATTCGAGTAGTTTCACAGAATTTCGGAAATTAGATCATCTTATTTTAAGCTCCAGGTAGGATCGCTATAGATTCAAAATATCGTCCAAAAGCCTGATTTACGTCATAGGTACTCATAAAATTCAAAAAGGGTTTTAAAACCTATTTCAGGTTTTTTGGCTCTAGGAAGCCGAAAAAGTCAAAAACAAACACATGGATGACTAGAAATTTAAAAGGGAGCTGTCCCTTCGTGATTAAAATTAGGTTTAGAACGTAAAGTCGCAGCTTGCTTTAAGGTACTAGTAATTAGATTATAAAATATGGTGTTGTATGTAAGAATAATTCGTCATTTGTAAACAGTTACTCATTCAAACCAGGAATACGAGATTAATCAGAGGGAAATTAGAGGTTTCGAGTTATTAACAAACTCATATACCGTAAATAGTTCTACATGCAAGTCTTTGTTATCTGTAGAAAACAATCATTGGCAGTTCAATCTAATGTGAACAATGAATGAAATTGCTATGCCTTGGTTTGGAGTACGTCTTCATGTGCATAAGAATTGAAGTGGTCAGAACTTGTTTTATGAATTGAATGCATCATGCAAACTTTGATTTACTGTCTTGTGCAGTGCGTATGCATAAAACAGTGGCTTGGCCAGATGCAGATGCATGTTCACTTGAATCCATGGCGGAAAGTGAGAGTTGAAGATCCCTTTAGTTATCCCACAAGATGATTCTGATCAGATCACTCACAGATCACTTTTGGTCTCCACCTAATAGCAATAGCATACCCACATAGCTTTTGCTGACATGATGTAACGGTTACATAAATACAACATTCTGAATCACCAATGGCACACTATTTCTTTTTATTTGGTGCAAGAAATCATACAGTACAGTAAATGCTCGAATCTCAAGCCTCATTCCATTCAGGTGTAAACGCTTCAAGCCATCATAATTGGTACGCCTTATAAATTAAATTACAGTGCATTTCCTTTCTAAATCTCATATTCTATGTCAAGAGCTCCTAAATCAAGATGGGTTTAAATTCAATTTTACAATTTGTCACAGGGATTTAGGTAGGGAAATTGCAAGGTTATCTAAGACTTTGTTTCTGATGCATGATTAAGGTAGATCCGTCACGGTATCTGCTTTGCTGGTTGTACTTTGTACTTTATGAATGACGTCATGTGTCGCAAAAAGCTGACACATGTTACGTTGTACATTTTCTGCAGAAAGTAGAATTAAGGAGGATGAAGATTCGACATCCAACAATCGACACGCTAAATTTAACTTTAGAATATGCTACCGTGTACTCCTATGTAACATGATCATTGGAAATGTGGAAGATGACACCATATGTGACCATTGTCTTTACATTTCAAGGTTTAACCAATGAAATTCCTAGTTCATGCTAATTTCGGACGTTTTCTTGCACAGGTATTCCGAAGCGTCCTGGCGATGTAGCTGTGGTAACTGGAGGAGCTCGAGGAATTGGAGCCGAAGTGGTCAAAATGCTACTTCAAAATCAAATGCATGTAATTATAGGTAATAATTCTAAATAAAATTAATATTTTAGGTCAAATTCAAGGTCAATATCACGAAGTACGTCATAAGAACCAAAAAAAGTCAAAGAAATAAGTCTAAACAATCCAAGACAAAAAAGTGAGAAAAATATTAGGTTAGGTTAGGTTAGGTTCTGCGGATACGCGCAAAACAGGTAATTTTTCTTAGGCTAGGTTAGGTTATGCCTTTGGCGCTTTTTGATCGTTTTGCCGTTTTTAGTTCATGTTGCTTTGGCCATAATCACTTGGAAACCAGTATAATTAGTGAATAAGATTTTGTATTGCACTTAGGTTAGTTATCAAAATTCGTGTTTCTTTCTTTGCACAGGTTGTCGAAATATCGCCGCTGGGACGGAACTAATTAGCTCAATTCGTCAAAAAGACGGGATTACTGGGGGTAGAGCAGATGTGCTCAGTTTGGACCTAATGTCTCTGGCCTCGGTTCGTGATTTTGCGAATCAAGTGCTATCCAAGAACATTCCCATTAACATTCTCATCAATAATGGTAAGAAACTAAGAAAGAACAACTTTTGAAATTGATCTCAACAATTAGTACTAAAATTAGGGTGATACTTCACGAAAATTATGCAACCACATTTGTATTGTGTATGTTCTAGCCGGAATCATGTTCTGTCCATATGAAGAGACGATGGATGGATACGAATCTCAATTTCAGACCAACTACTTGAGTCACTTCCTCCTCACCAATCTCCTCCTGCCCAGAATAATTTCTTCAGGAAGAACAGAGCAGTATTCCAGAATCATAAATGTTTCCTCTTGTGCTCACTACGGAGGACGAATCGACTTTAACGATCTACAGATGCAGTAAGTTCAGAAAGTGTGAAAGTTACTGAAGATCCGATGGTTAGGCATTCTAACTATAATAACGTCAATCGTCATCTCAATTAAATAATTCCCGTTTGCAGGAAGTTGTATTCACCGTACAATGCGTACATGGTGTCCAAGCTTCTTCAAGTCATTTCGAGTACGGACTTGAATGCACGATTTGTGAAGGCCGGAGTCAAAGTGAATGCTCTCAGTGTTCACCCGGGCATGGTACAAACAGACTTATACCAACATTTGGGATGGTTCAAGGCTCTTCATTTCTTCGTTACCATTCTATTCAAGGTAAGCAATAAATAAGCAAACGGGTTTTAGCCCGAATATCCTTCCGCTTCCGGTATTTGGTATTTAATTGAATCAAGAAACTCATAATTACTGATTACGATAGGGTCACACTGAAATTTTACAGTCAGGTAACAATGTCATTTAAGGATGACGCGAATATTTACCTAAAAGTTGCTGAAATTTCAGGGCAAAGGTGAATAGCCGAATACAGAAGTTAGACTCTGTCAGCCTAGTAATTGTCTAATATGCAGGGCTGGGCAAAATCATTTGCTTTTGAAAATCAATGATTTTAAAATCATGATTTTGGTCATTTAAGGGATTTTGATTTTCGGATTTTCATTTTGAAGAAATGACCTGATTTTGTATTTTGATTTTTAAAATATTTGATTTTGACCAGAAAATGACAATTTTCGGGTGAATTGGCAATTTTAAATTTTAAATTACGATTTGATTTCAAAATCACGATTTTAAATAAAAACATTATTAATTTTGATTTGATGATTTGATTTTGACGGCTAAAAGTGAGTTGATTTTAATTTTGGGATTTTTAAGGCGAATTTTATGTGATTTTGGCCAATGATTTTGCCCAGCCCTGCTATTTGAGAGTTCAATAATTCTTGCTCGGGAGAAAAAAAATTGCCGAATATTGCGAATATTACGCAAAGATTCTCCAAAGTGGCGAATATTGACGAATTTTTGTTCTTCTGACACTCTGATCAGTATTCGTCCAATAGGCGAATAATGCTACAATAGTGAATATTCGTTATTCGTTACTAGGCGAATGCACCAACCAATTTATGTAGACGAATATTCGTTTTGTGGTCAGGGCCACCCGGCCGAATATTCAATATATATCACGCGAATACTAAAAAAACAATACGTTCACCTTTCCCTATGGAATCCCTATCAGAAAGTTGCGCTAGTAATTCACCGCAAGTGATTTGCTGAACAACTTCTCCAAAATGTCTCCGAAACGAAAAAAACATCAAAATTGAAACTCCACAATCGTTTTTTTTTCAGAATGTTGTTCAAGGGGCGGATACAGTGGCTTACGCTGCAATCTCTCCAGAAATTGAGAAGCAAGGTGGGATTTTCCTAGCGAACAGTCAGGAGTGGAGACCGAATCCTAAAGTTTTTGATACGATGCTTCAAAAGACGCTGTGGAGCGTGTCCACAGAATTGACTGGACTCGAAGACGTCAACAGTAATATTGAGTCGACTGAGGTCACAAGTGGGTCCATTAAAGTTAGCCTAAATTGAAGCGTGGCCATGACCTTGAACTGGACTCTACGTGTGCTAAGTACACAGGAAATACGCGTATTCACCATCTACCCACCACCCCAGTATGAAAGTTGTTCTAAACTTAATCCTGAAACAATGGTCACTTTGTTGATATGTAGACTATGTAAACTTGGAATAATATTCTTGTTAATATGCATTGTTTCTGGTGATACTTTAACATGCACTTCTTGGTCAACGTCAATTGGAGAATCGCTTCCTTTCCACTTGCGAGCAAAATGTCTGTACAATAAAATATTAAACAAGCTAAACTTTGGTTTGGAGCGTATGTGGCTGTGGCACTAAATTTTAGTTTACAAATATTTTAAAATGTACAGGAATGCTTGAATTCTGCCTTCCGGTAATGGTGTCCAGTATTGTTTGTAAACCTGCCGAACCAAGTACTGTCCTAAATATTTTTTTCTACTCACTTGTTTCTGTATATCTGCATCTTTAAGTTAATATGGTTTGAAGTTAATTATTAATTACATTATTTTAGCATATTTTTAGCGTAGCGCACGAGACATGAAACGTATGTTTTAAATAAGTGCATTTCAATGTAAATATGTGTTTATAGTGTAATATTCAAAAATGGCATTGTCAAATAAACGGAATATTCTACCATTACATTAGATTTTTTCTGTACCTACTCAGTCTGGAGCTCTTGTTAGTTATCGCCAAGCTCCATACATGTCGTTAAACGCGATTTAAATCAGTGGTAACGAAAGGCCATAAGAATAAAGCGTTTGTATCTATACTTTTATTTAAACTAGGTATTTCTGTTTGTACGTTGAGCGATGTAGGTCCTATTACATATTGGAATTTCAACTACAAAGTTAAATACTTTGGCTTGACTGGATTTGCAAGAAATCGTTGACTTTAAAACCACAAATATACCGTTAACTAACTAATAGTGTCTATTAAAGCGGTGATTCTGAACTCTGCCGTCCATTTAAAGTAACAGATCAAATCTATCCTAGTTCTATTCTAACAACTGAAATATAAATTCTTTACTTCCTTACATATGGAATGATAACTTGTCCGCCCTGTTTGAACAACATGGCTAACTACATTTAAATGTAGTTCATAGAATTACCGAATGTTTTTGAATCTCGACAACAGTGATTGAAGGACAAGTTATAATTTCTTACGTTGGTATGCTAAATCTATAAACGAGTACTAGTAGAAGTTAGCGCTATCGATATCTTGAGGGAATCTGAAGTTTAAATGGAACGAACGTCATATTTGCTGAAAGTGTCTGTCTTGTGTCCCCCGACGTTAACAGGTGTAGCTGCTTGCCTACTTTACAGAATCAAGTGGCGTAGGAGCCACAGGAACCGTAGAATTCGCACTACTGATGTTCCAAGTTGATGCCGCAGTATTGGTCGCCATAAACAACGGAACCGGTGGTAGACGGGGTTTATTGGAGTCCAATATTGTTTGCAACACCGAACTATGTGTGCGGGTGCTTGTGCCAGAAACCGTTGAGGTTGATCCAGGAAGCACTACGATCTCCCCGACTTTGTAGTTTGCCAGTCGATCTCGTTTGGGACGTGGGGCCCTTTCCCTTGGTGCTAATCAAATAAAATGAGAATTCAATTGGATTCAATGCTATGTGTATCTATTTTTGGCATGAATCAGCCCTTCCCTGATTCACAGCATTGTTCTCAGTGTAGTTAGTATTTTTGAGAACTTTACCCTTGCTCATTTGCGGGAGCAACTTGAGATCCGACCACTTTCGTCGTCCATGGAGTATATCATTGGCATCATACTTTTCAAATCGAGTGGGATACAGCCTGTTCGACAGATAACCATATTAAAAACAAAAATCAAACTGAATCAAGACGATGATAGCAGGATTGAAACAATAACCAACAATTTTTTTAATTTAAAAGCTTGCCTAGAATTTGTCAAGCGCATTACACTTCTCTTCGTAGCTTAAAACTTACCGATAACTATTTAAGTTTTTGAGTATTCCATCTTTTAAGCTTTGCATCAGAAAATCTTCGGAAAATAAATCCTGGACTTGACCTCTGGCAGCACTTTCATCATGGAATTTAGTCACTGAACTTTTCAGCCAGGTTATTTCACTGGACAGAAGTGCTATTGGAATATCATGGTCACCATCCGGTGTGTTTGGTTCAGGGTTGATCCAGAGACGATTTTTACTCATCTGAAAAACAAACAGAAATGAAATATCTGAGTTTCAAATAAGCTGATCAGCTTATTAGGTCAGACTCGAGTCTCTCAAAACGTAATTTTGCTAATAGTCAAGCAGTTACCTTAAACCCAATTCGAAAATCCTCCGTAATTCCTGCTCGAATGAGCTCATCCACGGTCTGAGCTTCATTTGAGTGAAAATATTCCACTCGATAACCAATCAATGCGGGGGGACAGTCCGTCATTGGAATGACGTGTAACTTGGACAGTACGCTGCGAGTGGTCGTTGCTTCTCTATTCTCCTTGTCGTTCTCCATGTTAAGCTGGAACTTCGTTGCGAAGAGACAATTTGATCGTTCCAGTTCCAGTAACAAGCAGCAAATCCCCTGACAGCCGGCACCAAGATGTGTAAATAAGGCTTCACAAAGACACTAATTTAATTTAAACTTTTAAGTCAGAGTTAAAGCTAAAAAACTAGTTTCCTAATGTTATGTCGAAATGTTATGTCAACGAGTCTTGTTGGAACGGGATTGTTCAAGGTCAATGGCCGTTCAGAGGAAGATGTGAGTTGCGACCAACAGTTGCCGTATTTTCCAACCTCTACAATAATGCCGTTTGAGTTCTGAGCTGCAGGGCATGCAAATCCGAAATCCTTTGTGCTTTGCTTTTGCTGTCTGTTGTTTTGGAAGACAAGACGGTTCCTCGTCGAACTTCAGCAAATATTTTGTGAGTTTTAGGAAATAGTAACTATTAACTATGTACCACTGTTGTGTGGAAGACAAGACGGTTCCTCGTCGAACTTCAGCAAATATTTTGTGAGTTTTAGGAAATAGTAATTACTGTTGTGTGGAAGACAAGACGGTTCCTCGTCGAACTTCAGCAAATATTTTGTGAGTTTTAGGAAATAGTAATTACTGTTGTGTGGTAGACAAGACGGTTCCTCGTCGAACGTCAGCAAACATTTTGTGAGCTTTAGGAAATACTAATTACTGTTGTGTGGAAGACAAGACGGTTCCTCGTCGAACGTCAGCAAACATTTTGTGAGTTTTAGGAAATCCAATGAATTACCTATGTACACACGTTACGAAATGAATTACTACTTACGACTACGACTTACGACAATACAGAAATGCTTTTTTATTGATATTGAGGCCGGTCCAAGAATGCTCAAATCTGTTGTGCTACTACTACGTGATGATTAGTACTGTATGCACATGCAGCATGCAGTTTCCACAATGCATTATGCATATGTTTATGCGTACATGTACATACATTTGTGGGGAAGCTCGGAAGTCGGAATCGGAAGTCGGAACGGAAGTGGTCAATGAAAAACAAAAAATGAATTAATTACCTTATCTGATTTGCACAGCCAAGCATTTTATTTATACCAAGATCTGACATATTGAGTTTACAGGAAAGGAAAGGAAGAAAAGAGGGAAGAGAGGGAGAAAAGGAAGCAAAAGGAAAGAGAAAGAACGGAAAAGTAACGGAAAACAGTTATTCTTATGAAAACAAAAATAAATATTTTGGAGCTGGGATGAATATTTCCCTAATTTACATAATAATCAGCTAATATATGAAAAATGAATTCTAAAAAACGTTCACTACCCCTTGCAAATACGTATACCCGTTTTCTGCAGTTGGCTGCCTAGGAGTCGGAATTTTACGCTCTTTCCTTTCCAATGGTAGTTCGTAGTTCAATCAGATACACCTGAGCACATTAAATAAACATAACAAGGGTCCAGACCCAGACAAAGCAAATTAATCCATAATCATGTGTTTAGGTAGTAGTTGATTTTGAATTAAAAATTATACTATTGGAAAGAGCGTGAAATACGGAGTAAGAGCAGCTAACTTCAGAAATCGGGTATACATTATTTGCAGTCATTAGTTAAAGTTGCTTAGAATCCATTCTCCATATTATAATTAGCCGCCTATTATGTAAAATAGCCAATTAACCATACTAGCTCCAACATTTACGTACTATACATGGTAGAATTGCACATAAAAATCGAAAACGAAAGAAATGTGCACGGTAGGTATTTAATTTGAGAAGTTTCTAAGCTGTAACTCTAGATCGGCTGGTCGCAGAACAAAAAAAAACGAAATAGCCATGCAACGCAAATCGTGAATTGAAACTTGGAGCATGAATTACGGCGTATAGACGTGCTGTAGTGACGTGCTAAGGGGCGAGAATTAAGAATTTCCAATTTTACACTTTCCCCAATTCCCCCCCTTTTTCAGTTTTTCTGTAACACGTAAATCTGCATAAGGAATTTTCTCAAAACTCAAAAATCGAATTTTCGTAGAAGGTTTAAACCAGGACCTAATTGGTACATAATATAGAAGCATAATATTCTAAATGACCGATTTTTCATGGATATATTTTTCTTTAAATGTAATAACCTAAAATGACCTAAACGCATTTTGGGTTGGTAAGGTTTTCTAATTGAAATGAAATGAAACGGAGCAGTACGTCATACGTGAGTGTGTGTGTAATGATAACAGTCTTTCGTCTAAAATCTGTGTATGTAAAACCTTAGTCGTAAAAATGAAAGTAACTGCTTTATGCATCTATTTCTAGAAAAAATATTATCCGATATGTTCGACCGTCTTGCAAAATACGAATTTACCATAAACAGACATAATTCAGTTGCGGATACATCTACAGGATAATAAAAAAGGCTTGAAAGTTGGCCAATTTCGTCTCACGATTTAAAACACAGTAATACAAATTCGCAACTGCATTATATATTTCTGTACTCCATCCATGTATTCTCATGCAAATTATTTGATTTAACCATCAATGAATTACCACATGAATCACTATTTGATTTAAATCCAGCAAACCAGCAAACCCAACCAAACCGCAAAGTACAGCAGAGCAGAAAGCAAAAGTAGTGCGAATTTTCAAATTTGGGGATTGACCGGCCGGAGACGAAACACCATAGCCAGCCTAGCCTGTGTATGTATAGAGGCTATCGAGGAGGCTATGTTGATGTTTCATATCAAACTCAAATTTGTCATTCCTCCTCATCCAGTTCAGTATCATTTATCTGAACTTTGCAGCACGTGACCCTTTTACCCTGAAGTTTCAGCTGTTCGTCGAAGTCAGTACCTTGCGGTACGGAACAGTGACAAGGGTCAAGGTCAATTTTGCTGTGTGTGTTCAGGGTTAGAAGAACACATGAGTTGATTCGGAGACAAGTCAGGCCAGAAGATCAGCTCTGCATCGCATCATTTTAATGTAAGTGCATTATTTTATTATTGGTCATAGGTCATAGCGATAAGTTTACATTTGTATTTGTATGTACGAAGTTCTCCTCTATGTATACTACTAAGCCAGAAGTTAAAATTGTGCGTTGCTCATTGCTTCAGTTATCTAAGTCTTGTCTGGTCTGTCACTAGTGCAGCCCTCAGTTGTCAGTTGTGGTATGCTCACTGCACTGACTGACGGAACTCAAAAGATTGCGAGTTGCGATTGCGAGTAACAGTGACAGGAGAGGACAAACGGCAAAAGGTTTAAGTTGTTAGTGGAAGGCAGGGCAGACGGATAGGTTTCGAATTTCCCATCGCCATCAGCTGCTCAGTTGTCTATAGAAACTAAGAACCTAATAAGTTGCTGTTGCTAATTTGTACATTTTTGTTTGGTTCCAGTTGCCGGTAACTTGGTAAAAATGACGACCACCAGGGCGAATGGGTCAAAGATGAATGGTTTTGTGAACATCACTAAGAGTCAGATACGGGGGCGGAAGTCAGACACACGGCCAGATAGGTCGCTGCCTGTTGCCCTAACTGGATTTGCGCTCTTCTGGGAATGCATTGTTTATATTGCCCGTATACATTGGATTGCTGTTAAATGGACACTTTTCCAGCTGTTTACTCGTCACCGATCATTCGACATTTCTAGTGAGTTGAAGTAGCATCATACCTTGACTTGATTACGCTACACATGTGAAATTCTAGGAGTCCGTATTCAAAATAAGTTTTAGTAGTTTGGAAGTTTGTAACGCTCGAAGCTAGGAGATTTTATGAGTGTCAATTTGCAATTTGAAGGAACCTGGCAATATGTTAATTTTAAAACTTTTAGAACTTCCGTCTCATGAAGCCCAACTGGCCATCGTCACGGGAGGAGCCACCGGAATCGGGGCAGAGATTGTTCGAAAGCTGTATGCTTGTCATATGCATGTTATAATTGGTAAGTAAATAATGATATTAGGTTTAAAGAAATGCATGTGAGGTTTAAACCATATAGTTTAATAAAATGATCCAAATATTTCAGCATCGCCTGACATCGACGCTGCGTACAGGCTGAAAGACGAAATTATGTCTGTGGACCAGAATCATTCCTTCGGAGGTATTCAAGTAGCCCATCTGGATTTACGTTCACTAGAATCGATCAGAGAGTTTGCGACGGACATTATCAACCGGAATTACCGTGTTCATCTTCTAATCAACAATGGTATTGATCAATACAAAGTTCTTGCTTTCAATTCTGCACACCTAATCGTGAAACTGAATTTATAAATAGCTGGAGTGATGTTCGGTCCTCATCAAACAACCGTGGACGGATTTGAAACAACTGTTCAAGTCAACTACTTGGGTCCATTCATGCTCACCTACTACTTGCTTCCTTTGCTCAAGGATGGTGGCAGGAGCACTAGATTTAGTCGAGTCATAAATGTCTCCTCCGTTTGTCACTACGCTTCAAGTGGACTGAACTTGCACACGGACTTTACGCATAAGTTAGTTGATACATTCAATTATATGCCGTCCGAGTTGACTTGGAAGGATCCAGACAATAATACGGTCTACTTTTTCTTTTGCTATTTCAGTTACAACATTTACAAAGCATACGCAAACTCCAAATTGATGCAAATACTAATTGCAAATTACATGAATTCCATGATGAAGATTGACAATTCTCATGTTATGTTCGCTACTGTTCATCCTGGAATCGTGACCACAAACTTGTATAAGAATGTTTTCTACTTCAAGTGGATTCGTCCGTTCATGAAACTCATCTATAAGGTATTGAGGTCATGTTCTTGACCTTTGAATTTAAATAGGAAACCAATACCCATTGTTCAGTTGGGAATATTATTATTTATTATAAATTCACAGACTCCAGCTCAAGGTGCGGATGATGTCCTGTTTGCTTCACTGTCCGAAGAAATGGAAGGGAGAGGCGGTACTTTCTGTGGAAATTCTAGGATCCAGGAACCTCATCCGTATTGTCAAGATCAAGATCTACAGAGAAGACTTTACAACATCTCCTGTGACGTGCTGTTACTTCCAAGGGCCCCACGAACATCCAGTCGGCTCGCCAGAGCTCAAATCGCAGCGCGATTCAAGTGAGCTGAGCACAATCTCATCTTCTAGGCGTCATGCTTTCAATTTTTATTACTCTTCAACCGTAACTACGGTTGTTACCTAGGGCTGCTAATTTCACTACTAGTCTTTACTTCAGTCTCATCGTCAATTTTTTGCTTTATCCAGCCATACTCATGAGAATTCCCATTACGCTTGAAGTGCAACGCGACTTTTTTGATATGTGACCTCAAAAATTGTAAAATCATTGATGCAATTTTTGCGGAAGCAAATATTTCTTCGTCAACTGCGTCAAGGAGCCTAGGAAAGTCGTTAATTCTATAGTCGAGTACTATGGGACTTCAGCAAAAATCCCAATCCAACTTCCATGAATTATTGGTCTGACTTGATCGAGCCGGCGGTGAGCCTTGAGTTGGCTCCACTCGCACGCAATATTGCCGGCTAGGTCAAGTCAGGCCAATTTTTAATGCAAGTTGGACTGGATTTCTTGCTGAAGTCTCATAGGACTTTACTGTAGTAGGTTTCTCGTGGCAGGAACTCTGCATGAAAACAAACGTGAGCATTCTGCCAAGTTGTCGCACATGTGCTTTGAATGATTCTTGTTTGTTATTTTAATTTTAATTAGGTGAATATTATGAGCATTACGTTTCATATGATGCAATCTACTGGTTTTTTATGTGATATGATTTTGACAATAATGTGTGTTATGTGCTTGTAAATCTGCATGCAGATAACACTGGTTCAAGATGATGATATGTTCAAGTTTGGATATAAGAACGAAAGAAAATGTGGTTCATAAATAGTTTAGAATTATTATTTCAACTGTCAGGGTAAAAGTATGTTTATAATTTATAAACTATTTTGTATTACAGTTGAGTGCGATGGGACTTCAGCAAAAATTACATTACAACTTACATGAAATTGGTCTGACTTGGCCGAGCCGGCGGTGAGCCTTGAGTTGGCTCATTACCTCTCAATATTGCCGGCTCGGCCAAGTCAGGCCACGAATTCATTTAAGTTGGAATGACATTTTTGCTGAAGTTCCATCGTACTCGACTGTACAATTAAACTGCATGATGGCAACACGGCGCTCGTATTCCAAATTCCAAGCGATAATTGAAAATGGTAATTCAATTATTGTTTTTGAAATACGAGAATGAATGCTCTCATTTGGAAATATTTGCTTCCGCATTATGTAAATGCACTCTTGAAAGTAGTAATGGGAATTCTTGTGTCATAATTGGATATTCCATACGGACTATGGGATATCCACAAATCGTCAAGGTTTTGGGAATGTTTTGGAAGGGTCCAAACACATTCTAAGGTGTAAGGTAAGGTTACGAGGGAAGTGGAAATATAAACAGGCTAAACAATGCAAGCAGTTCGAAGTATAAATATCAGAGGATTTCCTTAATCACAGGGTGCAGAAAGACATGTGATATCAATTTGGGAAGGTAGAACAATTTGGAATCAGACCTGCTGGGGTCAGCTCGACTAAAATTAAGTTTGCTTGTAATTAACTAATTAAAATATCAAAATTTTCTACTGAAATGAATGATTTTTTGAACGGTGGTACCCTAATTTTCGTCGATCTGACCTAAGCAGATGTGATTTCCAAAATGCTCTAGCTTTCCAAAATGATATTTCATATCACATGTCACGCTGCACCTTCAGGTTCAGGAAATCCTCTGACCTGACATTAATACTTCGAAATGGTTGCATTGATTAGCATGACCTGTTTCAAAATTCCACTTCCATCTTAAGTCAAGTGAATGGAATATTCGCTGCGTATTTGAATCAATTTTAGGACCTAGTGTTAAGGTTTGATTTTTTTAGTGACTTCTCTCTAACCACTTTCCTTTCTTAGGCCGACTCCCAAGGGGGGTACCAAGATCGACAACGGTATCTATAAATTTTCTTATCTGCTTGACCTTTGTATGAGGTCTCCTCCTGCTCGTCCTCACAGGCGCTGGTGATCTTCTGTTGCGTTCAAGTTCGAGTTACAAAATAAAACACGTGTCGGAGCTTTCCGACGTTTTGGTTCAAGTTACACTAAACTGAAAGCACTGTTAAATGTTTTATTTTCTTTTAAATTAAATATTTCCTTTAAAAATTCGAACTGGCGGAAAATGCACCACGTAGTCTTGACTTGCTCCTAGTCACTGGTCGGGGGCGTGTTATGCAAATCAAGGGAAACACTACACTACTGTAGGACATACTAATCTATGGGAACAGGAACCAAAGTATAAATGCCAATTAATTTATGCATTTCGGGGAAGGAGGTGATACGGCTATAAGACTTAAGGAATAGTTGCATACTAGACAGTAGAATTTAGAATTGACAACTGGTGTTTGTTTGGCTCGTCTTCTCGTTGACCAACCAAATTAAGCAGTTATCGAGTCAGTGATTACATGAATCTTGAAATATCAATAGTTTTTAGTGAGTACGCGCGCGTTTTTCGTTAGATTCGACTTATTTTTCTTGCATTATAGTAATCAATCGTTTGTACGTGTCGTGTCATCGTATTTTTATGTATGTTCGTGGACTCAGTGTTATGAGATGGAAGCAACTGTATTAATTAACTTACCTATGTGAAATGTGAATCGTTCGTTTATAGATTTAAGTTATTTAGTTCGAATTCCAAGCGAATCGTACAAGCGAGTCAACCTACGATGAATTCCTGTGTGTTTTTCGAACTATTCTGCAATTAAAGTTGAGTACTCAAACTACTCATACATTGTACTCGTGTGCCACAACTATTTTGAAAACTGATATTGCTTACATATTTATTCAGCCACAAGAGTTGTACAAAAGTGTTTCAATTATTCGCAATTAACAATAAATACGTATTCACATCGCAGAATCATCTGTCACACAAAAGCCTTTTTTCCGCATAAGACATACGACGAGATTGGTGATTGTCAAGGTCCATACGGTACGGAATGTAAAGTTAACTTTGAACAGTTTAGTGGATCTAGACTAATTATTTACCCATTTCTTGGTTACAAACTATCATACAATAACATAATTAAATACCATCATATTCAGTTTCTGTGCATACAGAAAAACCCAGAACCCTTCACCACAATTTAAAGGAAGTGCGAAGAAAAACAAAATGTGATAATACCAGTCAATATGTATGTGGCATACAGTTGTGATTTTGATTCCATGTACGTAACAAAAAAATGATTACGGCTAAATCCTCATGCTAAAAACTCGAGAACAGGACAAGCCGCATTTCGTTCTTTGTAGAGTGAAGCTCACCGTGCGTCTATATTTGGCTAGTTGCCTTCTTTTCACTTCGCAACATTTTTCAACGTGTTTAGACGTTTCTTTACGTGGTCTTTTATGTGATAGGTCTTGCATAATGTGTTTGGCTATTCGAAAAACCTAGAAAGAGTAGCTCCGTGCCTAACGCATTACGTAAGACCTGTCACATAAAAAGTGCAGGTAAAGCAACGTCTAAACACTTTGAAAAATGTTGCGAAGTGAAAAGAAGGCAAATATCCAAATATAAACACACGGTGAGCTTCACTCTGCAAAGAACGAAATGCGGCTTGTCCTGTTCCCGAGTTTTTAGCATGAGGATTTAGCCGTAATTATATTTGTGCTACGCGTACATGGAGTCCAATCACAACTGTATGTCTACAACGTTCATTACTTTCATTAATCAAACCACTGGTCGGAGATTGCGTAAATAACAGAATGTTTAGAACGATGGGCATGTTGAGCCCACCTGGAATCACAACCATTTTGGTAGAAATACTGATAAAAGTCATAAAACTACTATCTTGATAGCTTAAGCTGGACCTGAAGCAGGTGTGCCACATTACAGGGTCCATAACAGTAAAAACGATTATTTTTGCGATGTCCTTGATTGAAATCGGGGCATGCAAACCAAGCCAAACCACCGAGTACGAATACATATTGAAATTCTACAATACTGCACCTCCCAGCCTCTGGAGACAAAGTATTCTTTGGAAATTGCAGTCACAAATTAGGTAGAAATGGAATACTTACGAATGTTTAGAAGTAGTTGCTCATATTGAGTTGAATTCATTGTGAGATCCAAAATCCAAACACAAGTCGCCTATGCAATGCACTCAGTTGCCAAAAGCACTACCATCTCCACAGGGCTGGGCAAAATCAAATCATTGACCAAAATCACCGAAAATTCGCCTTCAAAATCCCAAGGAGTCAAAATCAAATCATGAAATCAAAAGCAATGATATTGTTTGATTTAAAATCGTGATTTTGAAATCAAATCGTGATTTAAAATCGTCAATTCAGCTGAAAATCGTGATTTCTCAAGTCAAAATCACATACTTATTTTAAAAATCAAAATACAAAATCAGGTCATCTCTTCAAAATCCAAATCCGAAAATCCAAAAATCTAGATCCTTTAGATGACCAAAATCATATGATTTTGCCCAGCCCTGCATCCACATTATTTTTTAGGAACCCAGTGAATCGTGTTAGCCTATTCTAACAAATAGAGTTAATATAAATATTCAAAGATAAGGTACAAATTCGTGATGATTTCTTCACTTGAATACATAGTAGCAGTGTTTAAGGCATAGAGGAAATTACAATAAATATTGCTACATGCTCACAGCTTACCGCACTACTAACTGCGCAATAGATTTACAGAATTCGGATGCGGTGCGTATGAATACAAAAATCAAAATGACCGCTCTTCGTTGAATATGTGCTACAAGAAATAACTACAATACTTAACGAAGGGATATTTACCTTACTGAGCAATAATGTAATAATATTCTTTCTCGTGGACTGGACTGGACCATTTCTTTTCATGATAAGATAACCCGTTCAATTTTAGTCAACGTGAACCGGGTGGCGAACATTCTGCCGGGACTGTCACTGTACTCCCATCATAACAGTCGGCTACAGCAACCATCAGTCGACGTTGTTTTGGACCGATTATTTAGACTCACAGGTTGACCAGGATTATCATTGTATTGAGACACGGGTTCCCTCACTTTAGCCTGCTGAGATGTCAAAGAAACAAGAGTTTGTCACAATTTGTACAAGCGGGTTTAGAATGTCAACAAACAAGGGATATTGACAGGGCTGGGCAAAATCATTGGCCAAAATCAGCTAAAATTCGACTTCAAAATCCCAAAATCAAAATCAAGTCACTTTTAGCCGTCAAAATCAAATCATCAAATCAAAGTTAACGATGTTTTTTGATTTAAAATCGCCAATTTAGCTGAAAATCATGATTTTTCAGGTCAAAGTCACATACTTTAAAAGTGAAAATAAATAAAAACAGGCCATTTCTTCAAAATCAAAATTCGAAAATCAAAATCCTTTTGATGACCGCAAAATCATGATTATAAAATCATTGACTTTCAAAATAAAATGATATTGCCCAACCCAATTGAATATTGGATAAATTGAAAAGCACCTCAATTAACGCATGAGCAATTTCCATGAAGAGCTTCTCCACATTATCTGCTTCTTTGGCGGATGTTTCCATAAAATACATGTTGTTCGTTTGGGCAAAGTCTTCACCCACATAAGTTGGGATTTCTCGGTCTTCCCGATCCGTCTTATTCCCTGAAATCCATTACAATTATGTATCTTCAATTCGAACATTGCCTATCCTTGTAAACACACAAAAAGAAGATTCTGTCTTACCGACAAGGACTCTGAGGACTTTGTTATTAGCATACTCTTCAATTTCACGGAGCCAGTCAGGAAGGCAGTCGAAAGTTGGTTGAGAACTGACATCGTAGACGAGGATGAGAGCATGAGCTGATCTGTAGTAACTCTGCGTGATGGATCGAAACCTCTCCTGTCCGGCTGTATCCCAGATCTGTAACTGCAGAACACATTAGACATTAGGATCAAACTGCAGCGTACATTTAAGGTTAGAGCACGTAAAAGAACCACGCCCATCATCTGCATGTCAATTGCTTATTTTCAACATTTCATCAGGTTTCTGCGCTTACTTTGACCTTTTCTCCATTGATGTCTACTGTTTTGATCATAAAGTCCACACCGATCGTTGCTCCCTGGCCAGGTGGAAATAGACCCTGAAATCATAAGAAATAGTGATTCAACACAAAACACAATTTTTACGAAATTGAAGGCCGCACTATAATTTTTTTGTGACTTTTTCATTTGGAGTTTTCACATAAGTAAAATACAAGCATTCTGAAGTCTTGCACTTGAATGTTAACTTTTGGAAGGAAGGTGCAGGTGCATCTGTGCATAATTTAATCCAATCAACATACGTGGACAACACGATACACGATCATCTCATGAGAATGACTCATTCGCATATTTTACATTTAACATGAGAAAGGGCTAGGCCGAAATTCGAAGTCAATCATGAATCATGGCATCATCGCTCTTTGTGTTTTGCGTTGACAACTAAACCTTGCATTCATTAATTTAATGCAGTAACTACGTCAATAGTGTTACGTCTTAAGCAGAGTGTGTACATTAGTAAGTACACTTTTAATCTGTTGTTAAACGTTCGACGTTCGTAAATTCGCATTTTAAGCACTACCTATGACCTATAGGAAATATGCGAAAACTAATATTATAAACCTAATTCGCTTCTGCAGCCTTGACCTTGAATAACCTTGTAACTTTTCTAACCTGTGTAAATCTTCGAACTAAACACGTTTTGCCCACTCCAGCATTTCCAACAAGAACCACTTTGAAGAGGAATTTATAGTCTTCCATAACCACAGATTTTTATGTCCGAAGATGATCACACGTTGACCTTGTAGGCGATTCTGGTAGTTTTGCCGCAATTCTGATTTTTGCTTCTATTGATCGACCAGAAGATCCGGAATGTTAGCTAGCGCAATTTAAATCCAAACCAAAACTGACTTGAGTTTGATGTCTGAAAGTTGACAATACACGTACGCAGAGTCTTCTCCAGGTTCCCTTTCACTTGCTCTTTGCTCTCTACGAATCAATAATAAAAATAAAACAGGTTCAGGTGAGTTCTGTGAAATATAATCCGCAATTTTACAACCAGCAGTAGCAGGAGCAGCTCGAATGTCAAGTCAAACCAAATATTTTGCACTAATGCTCGAGCCCCAACGCTCTAAGTGTAAATCCACTTAAGCTTAGATAAGATAAACTTATTTAGTAATGGAAATCGAAATGGGAAATTCATAATTCCGATCCACCAATATCCTTCAACCAAGTTCGGCCTTCACCATAACAGATACCGACGAATGTCACTTTATCGATTTCACTCTTTTCTCTCAAAACTGCGTTAATTTTTTTTTTACTATGGAATGAATATTGGCAAAAAGCCATAAAATAGAAATTAATTACCCAAGGCTTGCAAATCACTATTAATTGTTGATTGTGCGTGAAGAAAGGATTCAGTGAACGAAATGGTTCAAGTTTTATATTCGCATTAGAAAATTCGCACTATTCTGCGATTCTGCATACATCGAACAAACAAACGCCTGTCTAATATTAAAATTATATGCAGAGTCAAATGCGGAATGTGACGATGTCACATCTCCATCTCACTGTGACGAGCTTCCTACAGCTACAAGGATTTGACCCTGTTTAACACCACTGATAAAATGTTATTATTTAGCAACTAAAGTGGTTCTGCAGTGAGATATCGTCGGTGAAGGCGCATTATGTCCTATCCGTGTTTTTTCTTACCGCATAAATTTTAAGGTTCCCCTTCAGTTTTGCTGGCAAAATGTCCTATCTTGTGTATTGAATTTGGTGCCAT
>JAQFXZ010000149.1:0-28950 GCA_034694025.1 Ceratophysella scotica | reverse complement strand
CCACCCCACGGCCTGAACGGAAAAATTAGCTAAATTTTAAGGTATCGTGCATGGTTGTAGGTTGAGTATCTTCGGAGCAGATAGCGTACATACATACGAACGAACGAACGAACGAACGAACGAACGAACGACAGATCAGCGTTTTTATGTAAAGGGATGTCCATACATATACATGACAAAATGTGTACAATTCCACATATATGTGTAACTGCAGCATCTTAACTTCAGCATGTCCATAGCCCTGGAAATGTGTCAGATCAGAATATTGTGTTGTGTTACACAGCAGCAGGAATTTTTTGTGAAGCTTTTCGTCTTCAATGCAGTAGCAATCTGTAACACTAATTGTCATATCCCTTGAGAGTGGCTATGACCAGGCTCGTGGCAATTTAGGCCATCACCTGGAAAACCCGAGAATATTGACTCGGATTGTACCAGTTACCTTTCTTTGCTAACACGCACTATGCGTTTTGCTGGACTTTCTCCAGAGCGAGATCGACAGGCCTTGAGACAACAGCAGACTTTCTCTCGTTCTCATTTGTACACAAACTTGCATACAATTATTGGAAAATAAAAGCTAACACTCAGAACAACACACACGAGCCTTTGTCCAAATTCACAGTTATTAGTATGTTTCATAACATACAATACTACACAATACTCCACTCCACAGAGACATTTCACAACCTCTAATTAACCTTGTTTTCTCTGCTGTCTGACGTCAGACGTCAGACTGAACTTGAATTTAATCAAAAGCGACAAGTGGAAAACCTGGGGAAAATTGCTATGTGGATGGAGACGTGTATGTGTATAATGTATATATGTATGATCGGCTCGGCAGTAACTACAGTAGGCACTGCAACACAGCAGTAAAAAGAGTTCATCCTCAAACAGGCAGAACAGACCCTACACACTACATACATCAGGCTACACTAAGCTAACCAAGATTTAAATTTGAATAGAGAACTCAAGCAAATCCAAACTGGATTCATGGTGTCAACAATAAGTTACTGCGCGTCATTGCTAGGTATACGATATATGAATTTGGAATAGTTGTACGTTGCAAGTCATGTGTCATCTCACCCATTGCATCCTGATGGCGACGAGCTTGAATCCTTTCTGCTCGAATCGCTTGATGACCTCCCCCACGAGTCCACGCTGGACACCGTCTAATCAAAAAACAATCGTCATAAGCACAAATTACTCCTAACATTTAAGGAATGCCATCCACAACTGACAACGCGAAGCCTCCTCATTGACACATTAATACTTGGGATTAATTGTGGAGCTTTCGTTTTCGTACTCCAGCTCATGTTCACTTCAGATCAGACATCAGGACATCAGAAGATGCTTTTTTGTAATTCAACTCATCCCATCATGTCACATTCACGGATCATTGACAACTGGAAATTCAATCTGGGCATTCTGAACTTGCTAAATTCGATAGGCAAGTAGCATGCTCATGAGAAGCAAATAAACTAGTATGTGGACACGGCTAGGCAGCAGCCGCCACGCTCGTTCAATTTAGTTAAATACCCATACAATCCCCTTTTTGCCGGAGACAATACAATTAATGTTAGAAGAATATGCATCTTCAAAAATGGGCTGTTTTTATGGATTCGAATGATATGAAATAAGTAGAATAAAATAAATAGGATAGAGTGGAAAAAACATGAAACATAGAAATATGAAAAATAGAAAGAAGCACAAAAGTAGCTTTGCTTACGTTTACCAGACACTAGACACTAAGCCTCTCCTACTCACATAATAATTAATCCATGAATCAGAGTCTGGTTGTGTGCAAATTGGTATCACCAAGAATGAACTTTGTACTTCGAAAAGAGCTTAAATAGAAACAGAAAGACAGTGTGCAGATCCTCAAAAGAACTCGGAACATGGCCTCAACAAGGTTCAACAATCAGAATCTTTTTCGCACTTTAAATTATAAATATAAGGTAGGGTCCGGTGTGAGGTTCCTGTAGGTGCGGCCTCAACAATATTCAGCTCTACTTATATGTGTATCTAGTATCTTGTAGTACTTAACGAGGAACAAAACGGTAGTCAGCGTTTGCTCAAAACGTATGGGTGTCAGTCAGGTTGTCCAAAATAGGACCTCAACAATATCCTTGTTCGGAAACAGGAAAGGAGTGCCAAGTTCTTCAAGATCAAGACACACAACAAGCTCTACACTGAGCTGAAGAGGATGCAGTATGCAGTAGGAGGCCAGGGGTTGTCCCATGATTTTCTTTCCACATTCATTCTCTATTTCCCTTGTCAATATGACCTGATGACCCAAAAAGCAACATTCAGTATAAGAAAAGTAGCCGATGCCTCCGCTATTTGCTATTGCTGAGGTTAGCTACGTCCAGGGACGCTGGCATACTTAAGCCTTCATCTATGTAAAATGATAAATGATTATTCAAAAACTCGTAAAACCGTGAGACACAACAGAAATTGAGGTTCTCCAGCTCCAAATTAAAACACGCCTAATGTGTAATTGTCAAATCTGCCAGTGCGCAAGTCAAGAGTCATGATCATGATATTTAATACAATCTCACTCTACACTTACTGACACAATCACACATATTTTCTCGGAGAGAGGAGTGAGCCGCCTAGAGAGAACGCAACGGAAATGTAACAAATGTGACATCAGTAAACACGTTGCAACCCAATAAACAAATACCTAATTGTTTCTAGACCAGATTGGTCTGCGGGTGAGCGAAAGCGAAAGGGCCCTTCTCGCCCATCATCGCGACCGCGACGACCCTCCTGAAATCTTCACTCACACTTGACTACGTACGAATGTACACACATACATAATTCTAATTAAAATTAGCAACATAACATAACACTACATAGCTCATACTCTCATGCTAAATATGAGCATGCGTGCATGAATCTGAAGCACATACTGGAACGGAAAACGGAAACACCCAGTATTTGGATGTTGAGGGTTCTTTGGCCAGTTGAAAGGCTGTGGAAGTGACGCAAGACGCAACGTACAGTACAACATTTGTTTTCGTGATTTACAAGTCTGTTACCTGGCTTGATCATGATGAATGACCTCTCTCGTTCAGGTGCATTTGCCATGGTTGAAGATGAAGGTTGAAAGGGGCAGGTAGCCGGGTCGTCAGAGAGTACAGTGTCAGATGTGAAGAGGACGAGGAGCAGGAGTAAAGTGAAGGCAGAGCGTGCACGAGCCCACGTGTACATCATGGAAACCAAATACGGATCTTCAAGCTTATCTCGGATCTCCAGTCTGCTGCAGCAGTATCGTCCCAAAGAAGACTATGGAATGGACTAGTATGAAAAGTGGATTATGTCCAGCTATGGCCAAGCTGAATACCGTTCATTAGTTGTTAGTGTACTTCACTAGTATGCTCAATGCTCATCACCTAAACTAATCGAATCCAATACAAATGATGTTCGCCTGCCTGCCTGGTATTCCTATCTAGTGCCTTGTCTGTCCAGTGGAATGTGGAATTATCGGAATTATAGTGAAAAAATCAGAAAAATGGACTCATCTGCTCCTGCTCTGCCTGCTCTGCTTTGCTTAGCTTACATGAGAAATGAGAATGAGTTGTTCCCAGCTGCCAATAATGCATAGGAAATAAATACCGCAACACAATGAAAGAACTTGGATTTGATTTGTTTGTGTCGAAAGGCACAACCCTTTCTGGTGACATACAAAATATGCAGTCAGTTAGTCATTTTGCAAACTGTCTAGCAACGTTAGCCAATGTCCATAATTTTTTTTTTACTTAGAGGTTAAGGTTACTTTGGTTCTATTTTAACATCCAACCTATCCCCACCTACCTAGCAAGAGAAATATGTATCGGTTGTTGTTGTTGACCTGCTCAACCTACCTGTATGACTTTTCAAATGAAGTAGGTATGTCTCTTATGTTGCAGCGTATGTTGTAATTGTGTTGCATGTTTAGTGGAATATTATGAGAAGACAAACAAATCTGATGTCTATTGCCCGAATGGAGGCTCAAGAAGTTACATTTTGAATTTGAGAGGCTTGGACGGATTGAATGTGATCAGTTGAGTGAAACTGGTCCATCTTGTAACATTTGAGTCGAATGTGAAAAAATAGTATTTATTGCCGTTCTTCTATGACAAAAAATGTACTCGCTAATAGTGTAAAAACAATTTTATAAAATCTGAAACGTTGCTAACTTGTATAGGACAAAGAAGTTGCTTAGTTAGAAAAGGTGTCATGAAATTTAAATTATTAGTGAGAGACAAGCGAAGTGTTGGGGTCATGGGAAGATTCTTTCGCTTCTTCGCCACTTCCTTCTTCCTCGCTATCCTCCACCGAAGACGAATCTGACGAATCCTCCTCAGAATCAGAAGGCGGATTCATCATATCTCGTGTGTCCGTGCTCCCTGAAAACAAACAAGCAACAAGAGTCAATATTCTCCTCTTTAGCAATCAATAACTGGCTACAAAGCGGAGCTTCCAGCCACAGCATCAGTTTACTGCAAGATGAGCGCAATGTACGAGGGACGTCTCAGGAATTTTGTTCGTAAAATAGTGTTCTCAAGCAAGAGCCGATTCAGAAAAAAAAATCTCTTCCTCAGCGGTTTTCGGAATATTGAAGCGAATCTTTTATAGAACCCCCAAGCAGCGGATATGCCATGAGCGGCACTGCAGGTTCTGAAAGCAATATGACTAGGTACTAACTACTAACTACTACTACTTAGGAATACTCTAGCGTTAGGCTCACCTCATCCAAAAGGAAGGTTCCCCTTGATGCACATTGCTTTGAAACCCTCAATATCAAGCTTCTTATTTAAACCTAAAACCCAAAATTGCGTCCAGGTTAGGTTCGGGCTTTAGTACATTCGAACAGAGTTTTTTCAGAATGTCATTCAATGTATTCTATGAAAAGCGGAATGTGAAACAATGTACAAACTACATACACAGTATAATTGCGGGTCTTAGCTCGAAAATGTGACGATGTCACATCTGAACTGATATGTTTGCCAAGCGGGTATTAATATAAGTTGTCTTGCAAGTACGACGCTAAAGCAACATTATCGCGTCATTGAGCTTCATCATTCAAAATCAAAAATAGGAAATGAAAGTTAAGTTTGAGTGTTCAAGGTCGCTCTTTGGATTAGGGATTGAAATCGGGTCGGGTCAACCCGACGGGTTTCGGGTCGGGTCGGGTTTCGGGTCGGGTCATTTCCATTTCTGACCCGACCCGAACATTTCGGGTCGGGTCGGGTCATGCGATTTTCAACCCGAAAGTTTCGGGTCGGGTTCGGGTTATCGGGTCCACCCGACCCGACCCGACCCGAAACCCGTTCGGGTACCCGAAGTTGCTGACCCAAACCAAAATTTAAGCTCTTTATGTTAAATTGGGAACCTAAATACGTTTCAGCTGTGAATATTGATCTCAAAAAATCATGCATTGAAAATTTGCATGTAATTTATAGATTACAGAGTAACATATTGTTATCGAATTTGGATAAACCATGATCAAATTTCAAGTTTCGCAGAAAACAATTTAGTCAATTACTGGGCATGAGTTTTTTTTTTTTGGTTTAGTTTCTTTGACGGTTCACTCAAGCTCATTAAAGGGGCGAAATGCGAGTTAGGTATATGGAAAATATAAGATCGGCTACATTATATACCAGTTAATTGTTTAAAAATTAAAATATCTGCTTTTGCAGTACCATAGCTCTATCATTATGAGTATTTTCAGGTGACTTTGTTTTTATTTCCGCTTGCTTCGTATTATTTGATATATCATGGCCCTAATGCGGCGTAATAAAATTATAAACCACATCAAATTAACTTGTTTATACGTATAGAATCTATTAAATACAAGGGAAAAAATTCGGGTCGGGTCGGGTTAGAGGTGTAACCCGACCCGAAGTTTCGGGTACCCGAGGCTTCGGGTCGGGTTACGATTTCAACCCGACCCGAACATTTCGGGTCGGGTTCGGGTCAAGCTCTTTTCAACCCGAAAATTTCGGGTCGGGTCGGGTTTCGGGTCGGGTCACGGTCAGCCAAAAACTGACCCGTTTCAATCCCTACTTTGGATCAAAGCTGGGGAAATTGCTAATCATAATTTGCGCATCTGACTGAATTCAATTAATGTTAGCACCAGTTTTTTAATAAAGGAAGCAACGTTTGCCCAGCGCTGCTCTGGATTCCGCTTTTTTAATAAGATTGGAGAGGAAAGGAAAGCAAAAAGAAACTTACTCTTTTGTTCAACATCCCGGATGAAAAACTGACAGATCTCTCCCCGACTCAAAGTCAATTCTGAGTCAGAAGTAACATGAGGCCAGAGTTTGACATCAATGAGGTGAATGACTCGCTGGAGATCCATAAGGCAGAAGACTTCGCCTTGTACTTTGTTTCCTTCCTCAATCGGGTCAATCACGACGCAGTTGCCTTTAGCCAGGTAGATCACATTCCGGAATTTCTTGGGCATACTGATCAAGAACTCGGCTCCTTCATAGGTCTCCACCAGATGCAGGTTGTTCCCAACGCCCTTGATGTATTTCACAATGTTTTGTTCCGATGTGGGAACGTAGTCCTCCCCCCGGAGTAGAGACATGAGTACATTTTTCTTTTGGAACGCCATTACACACAATCCAGATACCGGTCAGAAAGCTGAAACGCAACAAGTTTAAAAATTATACGAATTATTGACGAATTATAGTTCGATTTTTAGTTTATTAGGAAGATGCTTGTGTCAAATGAAGAAATGCAGTATGAGAATTCCCTGTGTGAACCTATGCCAAACCATAAAATAAGATGCCAGAAGAACTCTTGTGAGGAAGTGAATGGACTTTGGTTCCAGGTAGAAGGCTCAGATACGTCACACTTCCTCTTATGTCTTACTTCCTTGTACAGAAGAGATTTAAGCACATTCACAAATGTCAGCATTGTCTCTGTGAACTCTAATTGAAAGGATGTTGCGATCGTTATTACTTATTCCATTTTATGTCTTGCTCTCAGTTTAGTTACCAAAAATAGTAAGTACACAACTACACAACTCTATGTAGTACTAATTACCTACTACATTACATGCTGTCTGCTCCGTTTAATTCGGCTATTACCAACACCACACTAAGAGACAAAACGCAAATGCTGAATGCAAATCCCAAATTACAAAATTAGTCCAAAATTCCAAATAATACAAAGTTGATTTGCCTACGGGCATATGAAATAAACTTATTCAGTAGTATTATTATTATAATAATGTCTTGCTCTCAATGCATGTGCAATGCAATGCAACTGGCCATTGTCCATACTATTGACCTTTCTATCTAGCTCCAAACAACAAACAACACATCGTATATGAAAACCCGAAGGACGTGATGCCATATGCCATGCAGACAGGACAGGGACAGGACACTGTAACACAGAATCTTCAATCTTCATTTTGACCTGTGACCTGTGATGTGACTGGTGAATGATCGAACCAAACTGACTGCGACTGTCAACTGTCAGATTTTGGATGTCAGCTGTCAGCTTCAGCTACAGATTAAACTCGCAGCGAACGGTTGGGCGCAGTTGAGTAGACTTTTAACTAGTAATATAACACGTAAGTAAACAGTAGTGGCTACTGTGGCTTACCTAATTAATTGAACTTTATAATTTGGAGAGATGACAGACGGGATAGAGTGACAAGTGACAAGGATGAATGAGGATCCGTGTTTCGTGGTGTGGGTGTGAGTGAGGTGTTGCTTCAAAGTTCGTCGTTCAGCGTTTGACGAGTTCTGCTATCCTCTCTCTCCTAAGGAACGGATCACTTCTGACTTCTGACCGAGTTTAAGGAAGTCTCCTTTTCCTTTCACCTTTCACCACCACCGGTTCTTATTATATTATGTAGAATAGAAAGGCCTTTTACTTTTGAATTTGACTGACGCACATTTATTTCTAACTCGACCGCGATCATCAGAAGACTCGTTTCTCTCTCAACACCAGATGGCAAGCCACACTCATCCAACTCATTCCAAACAACGCGGTGAAATGAAGAAGGTCTTAAACACCTAAAACTCTAATGTCACTAGAATATTGAGTACGATATTAATTTTTCATGAACAATAATTATCAGTGCAGAACAACATGATATGCTGGTCTGTGTAAGTAGACTCATAAGCTTTGGCAAAGGATATAATGATAAACTCGAATACCGGCATTTCGTCGGCTGGACGGTTCGCCGTTGACATAGTCCGTCGACGGGCTATTCGCCGGCTAGGAATCGGGAAGTTCGGACAGTTTGCCGAGGATTACTTTTTAGCATGCAAATCAATGCAAATTAAAGATAAGCTTCGAATAGAGTTTTATTTCTATTCATTCGTTAGTGTTCGGTTTGTCTTACGCAAGAAAACATGGAGACACCAAATTATACAAACTAATCAAGACGAAAATCTGAAAATAAATAATGTTACCAAGCCGGGATAGGCATCATACTCCTGCTTGTTTGAATAAAATTACTGAAGCAATAAGTTGTGAGACGGCGAACTGTCCTTTTTGTCCCCGTCGAAAAGTCCCTCGACGAACAATCCAACGGCGGACTGTGTCAACGGCGAACCGTCCAGCTGACGAAATGCCCGCGAACCGATAAACTCAGCACAATGGACTATCGAATCATGGACAAATAATTTGAAATATTAAGTACAGAGACAGTACAAACAAAGTACAATAAGCCAACTACGAAATATAGCAAAATTCAGCGTATGGTTTCAAATTGTCGCGGGCCAAATTATATTTCATATTCCTTTTGTTAATACTGGATACTCAAGAAATGGCTTCTAGTCATTCATATTTATTGATGTTTCGTTTAGTATTGTGTATGCGTATGTGTAGTGTATTGCCTGCAGTCACACAAGTTTATTGGAGAATTCTCATGATTTTCGGTCATTCTTGTCCTGAGAGCTATTTCCAGCTTCTGATTGTTAGACGAGTGCTGGGTTGCTCCCGTAAGTGGTTCCATTTTGAACTTTCTTGAGCTCATAGTCGGCTCCTGGGGCCGTGGGATGCGGTCGGTAGTTGTGGTCCAGAATCCCTTTGTAGCCCGTGAGGAATCGAGGCCAGGGATTGTAGCGTTGAGGTTCGAGTGGACCTTTTTGGTCTTCTGTCCACGTGCAAGAATAGTCAACTGCTCGCCGCTCGTCATTATTCCCCGTCTGATAGCCAGAACCGGAAATGGGTTGCAGAACTGCTCCTCGCAAGTGACCATGTCGAGCTCGACCCTCGTTCACCGGACTCACGAATCTGAACAATCCATTTTACACATATAGGGATGAGAACATTGGTCAAATCCTAACCAGGCCGATGAGCATCGTAGCTTACCGTTCCTTAGTCTCGGTCAAATAGTAGGAGTCACCCTGGAAAAGGTTCAAATCCGGAGGTCCACCGTAGACGCACATTCCTTTGCCAGCAACCTGCTTCCCGGTCATGTCGCAGTGACTGGACTTGGGCGGATAGTCCTGCACGTACACCCTGTCCAAAAAGGAAACAGAATTCCATTTTCTTGCCCCAGCGTAAATTCTGACTCTCAAATCTGACCATAATCTCCGATCAGTACTGTACGTATTGAGTATTGGGCTGAGTTTGTATTGAACATGAGCACTTCGTATGTAGCTATCAGGCCGCAGAAAGCAACAACAGAGACGCTGCTGAGACGTGCACGACTTGACGCATGAGATGGATCGAAGCGCTCTTTAGGCAGGGCACGGAGGCAGAGGAAGGCAGGTTCGGTTAATGAGGACAGGAAAAGTTTGTTACTTGTGTACATATTAAATATCCGTGTCCTCATTACGGAATCAGTTTCTTTTGTGAAAACAAAACTTTGGGGATTTTAATGGGTAACTAAATCTTCAGCTGAGCTACAGCCTCCGAATTCATTAGCAAAAGTAGAACATTCCGAGTTCCGAGTAACGGCATACCAATAGGTACATATGCATGCGCTACAAACTCGAAACCTCATCCTTCTCCGTCTAAAGCCATACAAATGGAGAATACCCGGAATTGAATCTTCAGCTAGCCCTTAGCGAGAGAATCTAGCCAGAGTTGTTGACAAGAGTTTGCTAATTGCTCCGAATTCTAAGTATCAATGCGAGTAAGCCAAGTTCAACGAAAGCCTTCTTTCTAAACCACTTACGACTCCAGCTTGTCACATTCACTTCGACGGACTTTGGTGACGAAACATGGGTCCAGCTCTTTGAAGCGATTGTACGAATCCACCTTGGAAGCAGTTGGAGACACGAGCAAATGGTGTTCACGACCGTTCAGAACCTGGAAGAATAATTAAAAGTTCCAAATTCTGCCTTCCAAGATTTGAAGTGCTCAATTAGCTGACATTTTGGAAATGTTGGATTTCGGTGAATTTGGGGTCAAGTAGGCGGAGTGAAATGAGCGCATGTCAAGTCAGACAAGTGAACTCTGGTGTTCTGGCTGACTGGATTCGACGCCATGTGTACTTTCGCTCGAGGAAGGAAGTTAATTGCAAAGTGGAGGGCTTAGAAGACACTACTCATGTTCGGTGGAATAATAATTTAAATCTGCGTAAGACCAGACGTCCCAAGTCCCAAAAGTGGAAGGAAATTAGTTCACGCTTCGTAGAATCCATTCATTCCTCCCAGAGCTCTTCTCCCACAGATACAGAACATGGAAACTCAATGCAAGGCAAACTACTCCTACGCCCTACGCCTCCACTTTCACTCCAAGTGTACTTTGGAGCTTGGAATGATAGCATGCCATACAAACCAATATTGGCGGAAAATTGAGGCTGCGAATATACTCATATACTATCTATGTAGTCGACTTTAGCCTAGCGACAATTTGTAAGCCATGTAATTATTAATTAACGTACGAACGAAACCAATCCTTCCTTTTTCCTTTCAAAACTTGCATATTTGTAGATGAATGTTTGATACTACGCGAACTAACATTTTGTCCATCTGTACTGTGATCGCTTGGCTTTGTATTTATCTCCACTAATTTCCAACCTCCAAGACATGTCCCCAAGTTCCTAAATTCAATTAGTTCAACTGCTTGGGTTCTGGTCTCTCGGGTAATTTAGGCTCTCTGAATTGAACAACTTGATTTTTGTAAAAGAGAAAGCAAGAAGGAACTGAGTAAACGAGGAGTGGAAGGAGATCCACTATCCATTCTAGCAACTTACTTGCCAAGGCTGGTAGTCCAGATGGGTGATGCTGTGACCCATGCGACCGAGATCCGGACGAGTACCAAAGTGGGTGGGGTCAATGACCCGCCCGTCCAGCGTGTTCTCCCCGATATGCGTGAATCCAGAGTCACGGCTTCCCGGAGGGTCCGTGTTCAAGAGCGTCGTGCTCAGACATGGCTCAGCTGAAATTCAAAAGAGTCAATTCATATTCGGATACTTTGGATTTAATTGCTTGTTAAGCCATAAATAAGAACAAGTGGCAACATAACAACGTAACCTAATATAATGAAAATTCTAGCAAGTCCTGTGACGAGACTGACATTATTGAACTTTCTGGAAACTGTGCCTGCAAGGCGGAGCAGATCTGCGGTACGTAAAGTGAACTATTGAAATGGTGTCAAAGCTCAGGAGAAAACAGAGAGAAGTGCGTGGAGGACTAGAGAGACGCGTTCTGAGAAATCAATCCATCAAATCCTCGTATTTTGAGCTTCTGGATGATGATTGATTACGGATGAAGAAGGGTCTTGTGTCTGAAGACAATAGGAAGCGGGTCTCTGCTCAAGCAGACCCATTCAAAAGCCCCGTCATCATCAACGTCATGTCCCAAACCCATCAAGTCAACAGTTCAACTCAGTACTCCGAATCTCTGCTTTCTTCTCGAGCGGAAAGCTTCTAGAGTCTAAACAATGCTCGGGAATTTAAGGTGAAGCACTCTGAGTAAACAACGTCAGTTACGGGTTCTGAGTCATTGATATTTTCCCTGAGTTCAGGACCAAACATCAAACAACTGAATTTGCTCTGAGGCCGCTCGGCATCAAAGTCAAAGAAGAGTTGGTCTTTGAGATTGAGAATGTTGCTGAAAATGTGTGTCTTACGCCTTTTGAGAACCCTTTTGCTGAATGAGTCCATGGACTCCGTGATGGCTTCGTAGGGTGCGCGAAAGCAGCCGTCGAAGTGGCCTTCGCCGGCCACAAGGTGATCTCGATGAGCAGAGCGCTTCTGCAGAAGGTCCACGGTGTGAAGCGGGCGTTGGTTGTTGTATCCGGACACGGTCGGGGCTGTGGGTCGGGAGTAAACTGTCGTCGGCAGTCTGGAATGTTCACAAAACGAAATATGATCACCAAACACCTTGATCACACTCTTTGTCACACACGTTCATTTCAAACAATTACCATCGTTTGGGCATGTAATAGTATCGTATTGTTAAACACAGCGGAGTCTTACTCGGGCGTGCCGAAGGCCTTTCTCGTGGCGGAAATGTTGATATTTTTCAGCTCATTGACCATCTGAGGATTGTCCACTTCGTCAAGGGTAGGCGTGTAGAAGATGCTGCCACGGAAGTTGGGACAGTAGCCTCCATAATTGTTTCCTGCAAATTCGAATCAATCAACAATTCAAGCGTCTTCTTTGATTGGTTTAAAAGTCCCAAGTGTTTCAAGGTTGAAATCTTGTGAAGTATGAATGAATAATTATTTGTTGCTGGAGCTAGGTACTTACGTCTTCCATCATCCATTCTTGGTTGATTGAGTTGAGGTTCTGGAGTTTTCCCTGTGATTAGAGCGTGATTCCAAATAAATTCGAGTTTGCGGAGGAGATGATTTGTGGGACTTGTCGGTTCTACTTCTTGACTCTAACTTAAATCTGCTTTTGGAATTCGGAATCAAGTCTCGAATATTGCTCTTTTGTCACTTTGTTTGTTCGCATTAGGCTTTGGTAATTCTGGATGTCATGGTAACGCTTGTATTCAGCTCTGGTTTGGTCGATTCTTGACAGGAATTGAATATTGGGAGGATTGAGTTCGTGTGACAAAACAATATTGGAACATTCAAAGTTGAGTTGATTCTTCGATGCTTCAAAAACATAGGGTAAAGGCTAAATTGAAATCAAATTCAGAGAAACCGTGTGCCGGTCGTAGTCTCTCCTTGAATATTGAAAAGCAAATAAATTGGAAATCGAAAACTCGCCTTTAGTTTAGCTTTCATCTGCTTCTGTTTAAGCAAGGCAGGTGAGAAGGGAAAATGGAATATTTTCATTAGATTTTGCTCAGTTCAAGTGTCGTGGAATGCACGACGTGGTCATAAGTCCCTGAGAGAATATGGAATATGTTACTGTCGTTCGTAGTTACGTGTTTGTTCTGTGCATGCTTGGAATAAGACACAAGTCTGGAGACGCAAGCATCTTTCCTCTTGTTTAACGGTGCGAAATTAATATTGAGAAGATTCTGAAATGCAAGGTTTCGTATGGTAACTAGTCACACCTAATTGAGACGATTTCAGGGAGATTCGGATGAATGGAATCGTGGTACGTCAGCCGGAGGAGTGCCTATTTTAAAAAGAAAGAAAGTTGAAAGTTTCTCTATGAACCTCCGCACTTGAACCCTTTGAACTCTACTCAATATTCCCTTTCAATTGACACAATGAAATGGAAGGAAAATATTATGACAAATTGAGTTGAGGTGGAGCTCTTGGCTGGAGCTGGAGACGCTGGCGGTTTCCGAATAACCTGTCACCCATTTGGAACCTGGAGGAAATGTAAATTAGGGTTTAGTATGATAAATTGTGAAGATCAGAGAAGCGCTGGCTGCATTATTTGTTCAACATGACTGAAGATGAGCACTATTATTACCACGCACGAGGCAGCCTTCTGTCTTCACATATTCTAATTTCTTCCTCTGCTCTTTAAGGTTATGTTAGGGCTGAAATGAGCAGGAGGAAACAAAATATCGAATGTAGCGTCGTCATTTAGTTGCAAAAGATTTCAAATTCTTTTTGCAGAGTCCGTCCGTACGTACCTCGTTTGGCAGGTTCGAGATGAGGCATGACACCACTGTGTTGAAGGTTTGTAATCTCTTCCTGAGTTAAGTAGAATCTCAAAATCCGAATGAAAGAGAAGAGCTTAGGAGAAACCAAGGAATTTCTGGAAGGAGAGAATTAAGTTCCGTAAATCGGATTAACTTCTTCGGCCTCTGTCAGTGGTCCTCCACATCCACAATGGCAACTGTTTGTGACGAAGCTAGGCTATGTCACGCGCTGGGCCTTCTTGTTGTTGTTGACAGGTTAGGACACCATTAGAATCAATCCGATTGATTCAGAGACTAATAACAAGCAATCAAAATTCGAAATGTGGCAACAACTGCGGTTTTGTCGTTTATAAGGAATTGCGTGCTATCCAAATATTTAGGAAATAGAGAGTGAAGCGAGCAATATTTAAACAATGTCAAAATGTAAATATTGTAAAATATTTATACCTAAAATTCAACTATTTACATAAATTGTCCGAATGTTCGTGAAAAGCCTGAGCTTGGTTGGATGTTTCAGTCAAAAGCCAATGCTTAGAAATGCGTGCTGAGTTTGAGTTTGAGTGAAAGGATGAGAAGCGAAGGAGGTCTTTGTGAAGTTTCATCTCTATTTTAATTTGGTGATATTAGGCTTAAGTCCTTCCTGATCCTGATCACTCAATCCTCTTAGCAGGACGAATGAATTTGGCCTTGGTCTCCGGACCAAGTTATTGCTTACGGTGTTGATAGTGCAACCTAGAACTTGTTTCAGCTTCCACTTCCACCTTCCACTTCCACCTACAGAAGACCGGAAAAGAATACTGTAGGAGACATGCTGATGAGACGAGCTGGAGTTGTCTAATGAGTTTCTTCCTTAGCCTTGCTTTTTGTTCAATGTCACTGAATTTGGAATTAAATATGGTTCTTCAACTTGACCTTTTTTATCTCTTGCCATTATTTTCTTTCAGGTGAATTTCTTCTTTCTGTAGGTGACAAGGTGACTGCGTGATGTATCTATCCCTGCTTGTGGTTCTCAAATACTTTCTAAATACGAAGCAATTTGGACCTTCATGAAATTATGATGAACGGAATAATGGGAAAGCGGAACATAATTCACGGCATTGAATTTGCATAATTAGCAAAAGAAGAGAAGCCGCTTTCCGTATTTGATTTGCTAACGCAGGCTTCTGAAGAGGAGGAAAATGGCTTCAGGCAGGAAAGTCCCCCGAAAATGACCCAATGCGCAGAAGTAAAGCAGAGTACCTAATGCACACGGGCACGAGGGCTTTCCACCCCTCCACTTCTGATTGGTTTGCACTGCTACTTGGAAGGGTGACCGGAAATAGAGCATATGTGTATATGCACTCTAAGTCACTGGTTGGGTAGGAAGTGCCTGGAGGGTTTTGGCAGCCTATAAAAGGCCCCGCACTTGGCTCGTCTCCGCACATTCCGCTATCAGAAGTTGTTGGAGTAGGATCGGAAGCGTTCCGAGTTCCTCAAGTCAGAGGACAACAAAGGTCACAGGCCACAAGGTACACAGTCGCTGAAAGTGAAGCTTCTGGACTGATTACACAACACACTGCACCACTGGATACATCATCAGTTTCTACTTCTAACATCACGAGCAGTAAGTTCTTACAAATAAATATCAAATATCAGAAATGGGATATAGCAGCGGGAGCATTTCGTAATTCATAAGCCCCATAAGCGTTACATCATCGCAAGACAAGAAGTAGACATTTCACGAGAACAAGAGTTTATATATCTTGCATTTCAATTTTAGTTCCTACTCCGTGTTTGCCAATAACGTCACTCTTAATCAGCGACCTAAGTTGAACACATTTCCATCACTGTTTAAACCGTCTTCTTTCGATTTTCCGTCTCAAGTCTCCATCACCACTTTTCATATTTCCAGTTGTCAGGAGAAGAGTGGCTAGAACCCAGAATGGCGGGCCGCGGCCGTGGGATCCAGTATTCCGGAGGATGTCCAATTCCTGATAAAGAAGGAATTCAATCGCCTACGCGCTTGGGCGGTGGCAGGGGCAGAGCTCTAACGGCCAACAATCAAGTAAGTAAATGTTTCGTCATAATTAGCTTGGTACGTAGTCGTCACTTGGATGCAAACAGTAGCGTTGGGCTTTCTATTTCGTGTGTTCGTAATGTTTGTTACTTTCTTTCTAATTTGAACTTCTTTATTTGCACAGAACACGTCGACGAAGAAATTTGCCCACGTCTTAGTTGATGAAGACCTAACTCGTTTGAACACGAAGCTGGGCTGGATGGAGTTCCCGCTCAACCAAGCAGAAAAGGTAAGCTATAAATTAGAATAGCATTGATGATTGAGTTCCAAAACCTCAAATTGTCGTAAATCTGTTCAATTGCAAGATATTTCAGCCGTTCAATAAATGACTGAAACTTCGGCTTCCTTTCGAAATTGTAATCTATTATACAGGATATATGTTGTGACTTTCAGGTCATAGTGACAGAATCAACTACTCCGAGCAGCGCCTTCTTCATTAGAACGGAAGCTGCCCAAACTCGGTTCGAGCAAATAGAGAAGGAAGTGAACCAAGTTGCTCGTAACACCGTCTTGCTCGGGAATGTGCTCTGTGAGCCTAGGACGACGCTCGTGCTCAGCCCCCTAAAAGGTCACGAGGGATACTTTCGGGCAGAAGTCATGGAATATGACCGTCAGACGGGTATTCTGACCCTATTCTACTCGGACATTGGAAAAGTAAGTTTCAACATCTCTGTATCTCATACACTTCGCTCTTCTCTTTTTCTAAATCCACCTTGTCCAATTTGTAATGGTTGGAACTCATTTATCTTAAGAGATAAAAATTGTGGCAACAGTTGTCTAATTCGAGATCCTCCTGTGTTCTGCGCAGGTTAGTCAAGTATCGCGAGGCATGGTGATCAAGATGCCTGGAAGCTTTCGCCGCATTCCGCGTCTCGTCTCTCAATGTCGATGGGACAGGGCTGTGGCTGAGGAGGTCATCCATCCTGCCCCTTTCAAAACTCTCCTTGCCGTGGCATCATCAGTCACCCTCACTGCCACCCACAAAGTAAGTCTTAGTTCCGTCCAATGTCGCATTTTGGGCAGCTGAAGGTCAAGGGTTGTTGGACGTGGAATCAGGCACTTGTCTGGAAGAATTCAGATTCATTTCCGATCCTCATTTATTTGTCACAGATTGTGCCAGGACAGTTCTTGGTCTCACTGGAAGGGCTCAAGTCTCAGGCCACTTTCATTATTCACTCCCACCCATCTGCCATACACTGGCTTCAAGAACTGAAGCATGGAGTTCCAGAACCCGAGGTTGTGAAGAAGATTAGCGTTCCAGCACCGGAAACACGCCCAACATCCGCTCCACAGCAGCCTCAAACCGTCCCACAAGCACCACCACCACCACCACCACCAGCACCCACTCGAAGCTCTCCTGCTCCAGTGGTTTCAGCTGGAAATACTCCTGCTCCAGTGGTTCCAGCTGGAAGTCCTTCTGCACCAGTGGTTCCAGCCGGAAATACTCCTGCTCCAGTGGTTCCAGCTCAAGGAGCCCCATCTGGTCAACACAAATCTCGTCGCCGTCTTCGCAAGGGTCCAAAAGGTCAGGGAGAAACAGGTCAAGGACCCTTTACAGTCCTCCTGCCGGCTTCTTTCAAGCTGAAGCGATCTGACAAAGGATCCCGATCTCCGTCTTCTTCCTGTAAGTTCTTCATCAGCTTCCTATGCTTAGGCCAGGTTCGACCTGTCAATGTTAAATATCCGGATTCTTGGCCGAATATGTTGAAAAGAAACTAGGTTTCAAGGTCAGGTGTCAGGTTGCGTGAGTGTGTGATAACTCATAACTGATCGCCATGCAACTCACTCTGTTTTAAGTACCAGTCTCAAAAGTTCAGTTTAGAGCAGGTGATTTGAATGGACTCAAAATTTGAAATTCTAAAGTTAAAGCGCAAACGCGAGGCATCGTTAGGTTTTTCAAATGACTGCAGTTGCTTAGATGATGTTTGGTTCTCTAGCCAAGTTAAGTCTTGTATGCTGAAGATAACTTTTAATTTGTCTCGTAATTGTCCACTTGTCGCTTAAGGTTAAAAAAACGCGACGGTTGGGAAGCCAAACCTAACTGAAATGTGTCGCGGAGTCAAATAATTACGTGTTGACGAATCTATTACATTTGTAACTTGCCATATTTTAACCATAAAAGATACATGGAACGTGCATCTGTTGAATTTATAGCTCGCCATGTTGCCAAGTGCACACACCTGTACCACTCAAATGGAGAGATGACGTGATTTTAACCGAGTTTACTTCACGCAGCTTCAGCGCGCACTATTTCAAAACTTGAGTGTCTGAACAGCGGCGACTATATAATGTTCCTGTATGTAAACCCAGATTGTAGGTCGTAGGATGTACAAGCTACGTCTGAAATCTTTTGGGTCAATTTCTGACCCCACTTAATATAATTTTTGCAGATGGTGAAGAAACCCGTCGAAGAGTCCAGGCTTGGGTGGAAGAAGTTTCATTGGAGGTGTTTCCGGTCATTCCGTTCCACGAACTGGGAATTCAGGAAGAGGCGGAGATGGAGACGCCAACTCCGGCCGTTTGAACCAAGAACATTCTACTAAAATCAACTAAAATATAGTTCCATTTTATAAGTCAAGCTCACATTTTGAATATACATGAATTAAATATTACAAAACTGTGGAAGAAATACTAAACATACAATAGTAATGATCTAATCCGTCAATATAAATCTCACTATTCTCAAATTGTAACACTGATTGTTAAGGAATTGACTAGGCAAAAGCCAAATAAAAAATAAGATTGATTGAGTGCACATATTTCTGTTGCGACTTTGCTTTACTTCGATTTCGACTATCTACACATTCCAATGAACTTTTTCAAAAAGGCAATCCCTTCCATCTTTGCTAGGGTCTACGATAGTTCTGATCCGCCCGTGTCCTTATTTAAGGAGCTGAGCGTCCATTAGGGCTAATGCGTATCTCTGGATACGAACTTGGAGATCACACTTTTAGGGAATGAATGTCCATCCGCAGAATTGAGTTGGGAGACCTGGTCTCTGGTCTAGAGTCCATTCAGACAGGAAGCCCGACGCTTCCGTGTATAATTTGATCTGAGTCCAGGGAAATAAAACGGCCCCTCTCCCACCCAATCCTCCAATGGTCTCCTCTCTTAATAGACGAACTAATGCAGTGCAATGAAATGAAAATAACCATCAAGTCCACCGAATTCCCCACATCCTCCATCTCCCAATAATGGACTTGGAACAAAGTTCTGGAGTCTCGAGTCCAAATGGCAGATCCAATGTCACACGAAATAATATTATTGCGGAATAACACCTAATAATGCCAGTTGAAGAGGCCACCTCGTAAACCCGCCTCCCTCCCTTCCCACTCCAACTAAATACGACTTCTAATTCCAATCACCATTAACTCCGATCCACAAATTGTATCGCATTGACTTATCTCATATGCAGTATTCTCTACTTTTCTTGGCGCGCGGACTTTGGGCTTGAGGAAATTACATCTCATGAAAATTAAAATATTAACAAAGCTGAGATACTAACGTGTCATACATTTCTGTAATGTGACATAATTTTTCTTGATAGCATCAAATTGAGGAATTACAAGCAATTAGCAAGCTAGCCAAAAAGGTAGAAAAATTACGAGTTGGAAACGACGGGATAATGAAGGAACTGAGAAGATGATTTGGGGTTAACAAGAAGTGGCGTGGCAGTCAAGATGCTAATTTCAAATGCAACTTGACAAAAAGTTGTGAAATTGATCAAGAGTTCATGTTGACAGAGGGACTCTATTCTGCAGACGTAAAACGTAAACCCTGAGTAAAAAATATTCCAAGCATGCACGATGTTGTGAAATTGCGAAGACAGGTGTAAAAAAGCATTTCCAATTCCAACTGGACATAACCTAACCTAGCTAAGGACGGGATTTTAGTATTGGATAATTTACTGTAAATCAATCGTCTCATTATTTTTGCTTATTATTTATTGATTGGTAAACCTAAATTTAAACTCATCAAATCCCTCATTTGGAGTCAGTCGGCCTCAAATGCATGACACGTTATTTATTATTTATAACTTTATAAAAAATTACTTTCTTGAGTCTTAAATCTACATCGCGTCCTCGAACAACCCTTCAACCGCACCTCAGTTGACGAAGACAGAGATTTGCAGGAGCGTTTGACACAGACAACAGATGTTTGCGTGAATCTGTGGGTGAGGAGTGAGTATTGAGGACACTCACCTGACGCACTCTGAGGTTTGTTTGCAAGGCAGAGCAATTTGTTTCAAATGTATTCATTCATACACGACGTCTGACATTTGTAACCTTAAATTAGAATTGAAGAAATGAGGATATTATGCAGAAAAAGAAGTCAGGTAAGTTTAGTAGCTCGTGGTTTGGCACTCTTGTGCAATCCGGCACACACGGCGTGTTTACGAGTCAGAGTCTCGTACTTCAATTGCTCATTCATCAGTCCTCACCTCACTCTTAATTCCCGTTGCATCAACTCTGCGGCAGATGCAGAAGACACTTCCTATGTTACTCCAACCTCCTGTTCAGGACCGCGCTCTCGGTTGGGAGCTTATTCCTACAGAACCGAAGATTATTAGCGAAACGACGCATTTAGCGGGGGAATTGCTGGTACACGTTAATGTAATGTAATCTACACTTCAAAAACCGCAACTATGCACTCCTGGATTAACACAGCTTCGAATACATAAAAAAGTTCCATGGAATCCGATTTTTAAAAAACGAAATGTCGCTTGGAGATTTGAATTGGCGGATTTTGTGCCAGGATATTGACTTGACAATTGGTATTTCGGATTATAGTCTAAATTTCCTATTTAAAAATTATTTCATTAATTGTGTCCAACAGCGATACTTTCCCCTGTTTTTTTTTATGTTAAATTATTTCCTAAATAAAATATAATCATCTTGGGGGGACTCTGGCAATTTTATGTCAAACTTTAAGCATGCACAAGTGTGTTACTGAAACGGCAATTTTGTTTGCGCCTTAACATATGGAATGTATCATCGCTGTAAATGATGAGCGACGCAAAGAAAAGTAAAAAGATAGGACAATTAATTATGAATGATAATGAAAAGCCTCCTACTACATCTCTGCTTAGCCAATTCTGCATGGAAATCTTACTGCATCTTCACCCAAAATCTGTGCTAAAGAGTTGAAAGGAGCGGCTCATCATATTACGTGGCACAGGGTCAGGTCAGCACTTCTCGTTCTCGTAGCACCGCACTTCGTTGGTTGAACAAACAGGGTGAGTTGCTCGTATCTTCAGTCACGAACCTCAAATTTGTCAAACACAATTTTTTTTAATTATATTTTAAATTAAAACTTCCTTCTGAGAATCGGAGTATCAGCAACATTTGATGTTAACCAAACAGAAACTTTAGGTTTTGGGCAAGTTTATTGTCAAAGTGACATACAATCAGCAAATCACGCTGTACAACGTCCAACAAAAACTTTTGATTTCATTTTGCATATACACAAACTTCGCATGGGTGCTTCCAATGGGTAATTCTACTGCTGCGTTTTTTCCTTTATAACTGCGTGAAGTCAGGACTGCCAGGATTCACTCTTTGAACAGACTTAGGCCTAAGCGGAGTTGTTTACTCAAAATTGTCCAAAATGCTGTCGTCGGCCATTGTGTTGAGTACTTTCGTAGCGGTTTGCCATGGAGGCTTCTTTCCATTCTACGGCGGTGAGCCGATCACGAGTGCTGCATCTCCCTACATTCATGGATTCGCTAACCCCGTATTTCATCAACCACTCCGTAAGACAACACAAGCCAATAGGCTATTCCTGACATAAATTGGAGCATATTTTTATACTTCAAGACGCAAGGAGGTGCAGCGCAAATAATCAATTTTATTCTTCAATTTACCGCGCATGTGCTCAAAATTTGACTGAATGAAAGTGCTAGTTTTGCGCAAGTACTGTCAGAAGTAGCTATTACGTACCCTTTACCCAAATCTGAGCATACAATATTTTCTACTTTTTCGCAGTATTCAATAATTTCTACACGCATCAACCCTTCTTCAAGACATTCTATGCCCCACCTGCCCAGCCCATATTTTTCCATCAGCCCCAGCCCCAGTTCCTTCCCCTGCCCAACTTCATAACTCTGCCCTCAGCCCCCGCCCAAGTGCAGGAGCAAGCGAAGAGTGCTGGCGGATACGGACCACCCGCGGCATCTGGCCCGGCTACTGGATATGGCGCCCCGTCCGGTCCCGCAGCAGCGGCCGACGCTTCAGGCGGCTACGGAGGATCTGGCACTGGCCCCTCAGGCGGATATGGAGCACCTCCAAGCGGTACGGAGTTCTATATTTTACACGAACCGTTTTTTGTTTTCGCCTGGATCGGTAGCTGCGTTTGGAAAAGTATCTGTTTTCATATTGCGTCTATTGGTCTATTTCAGGGCCGAGTGCTTCTTCGTCCAATGCGGATGGGTACGGAAGCGGTCCATCAGAAGTTGGCCAGACGGCCGGAACCGGATCTGAGAAGATCGAAGTGTTCGAAGATGACTTTGAGGAGAAGGGCGGTGAGGGTGAAGCGGAGGAAGAGAAGCGAGCAGATCAGTACCAGAGCTTCATCGTGAACAAGCGGGAGAATGAGGAGAATGCGGAGTCGGATTCGAATTCAGTGAACAACAGAAAGCAGGAGCCGAGCCAGGGCTACCTTCCCCCAGCCCCGTCTAGGCGGGAAAATGGTGGTGGGCGATAGACAGAAACTGGAATGCTTAGATTGAACAATTATTCTTGTATTTTACTAAAACGGAATAAACTATAATTTATATGGACACATGGCTCACTTCTACGCGGCATTGGCCTGGCTACTTGTAAATCTCGCACGTACCTGTGCAATAAAATCCTCCCCCATTCAATCAATGTGTTTTGGCTAAAACGTGGTCAGAAGATGGAGTGTGTATTCTGTATTCCCCGGTGAGCACAATAAGCTCCGTCCCACGTCCCAAGTATTTGGCTATTAAAGGAAAACTGACTGACCCCTCTCCTCCAACATTTCATCCTGATCCTGAAACACTCAACTGCTGCATTTTATGAGTTTGGAAAAACGAAGATCCACTTTTTACACCCGGCTTTCATTTCAATATCCCGGAATTCGGCCGAGGGGTGAAAGTGAAGCATCTGAGAAAAACTAATTTAAAGTAAAACTTCTCCGTCATGTCAGTGGGCTCTCTGGGAAAGATGCTGGATTGACCCAAGGAATATTATTATGCCTTTTTTATTTGGACAGTCCAGATCTTTCGCTTTTCTATGTTACGATCCGTCTAAAGAAATTACGTTAGTCCAGGCTTCTAATTTTTGTGTCGACCAAAGTGTAGAAAAGCCAGGCTAATTTCCCATGCTAATCTTTAAATGTTCATTTAGGCAAGTATGCGCGCGCTTAAACTAAAATAATGAAGTCGTGTTGTAAGTTGTAAGTCTATTTGAACCTTTTTAGGTAACCTAACTTGACAGAAATGAATATAAAAGCTAGCCAGCAAAATTAGCCTGACTTTTATATATTTTTTGTCACGTCAATGTTTACCCGTTATTTCACCGCAGTAACACACATTTTACTCAAGCTCTGTAAATATTTTTACCATTCTATTTTATCCCGGAGTTCCACACCGCAGATTTGTGCTGAGCAGTTGTTCTTGGTTCTGCAAGCTAAAACTAAAACTTGCTAATTTTTTCCACGACATTGTTAAATTTCTTGCGGATTTGAAATAGTTTTCTTAGCCACTCATCGTTTTTCTTTGTATTTAAATATCAACTTTGACCGACACAAAGGATTTATCCGTCGTGAAATGCTATTGGATGCCAAACTTTTGATTCCATGTCACAAGATTTGACAAATGCAAAATATTTATGGTACAAATGATTAAACACGTTTAAGCGATGTTAACGTGCAAAGAAGGTGGATAAGCGAGCAAAATTTGCACAAATGAAGGACGAAAATAGAACTTGAATCACTTGAAATGTGGACCGTAACAGAAGATGATGGTAGTGGAGAAGGCTGGCGGAATGTTGGCTGAACTCATCCTCGGTTCGTGCATTATGCACAGGATTCCGAACTGCGGAAAGACGTTAGGTTGGAGGAGAGGTGAAAGGAGAGGGAAAAAGGGCGAGTGTCCGTCGTGTCCGTCGTCGCCGTGGGGCTGAAAGGAGGTTGGGGAAAGAAGGGCGAGAAAGGAAGTGATACTTGAGTAAGGTCTCTCTTGGGACAGCCACTTTCCACCTTCGGACCATCCAGAGTCATCAAGCAGCCCTCTCAAATTAGCTCCTCAGCCCACCAAAACCCTCCCAGCTTCATTCTACGGATTACTGGCTCCAGATGAGCTCAGAAAACGCCTCTACGCCCGCACCAGAGAAAGTTTTTTCCTTCACATTCAACTTCCGAATTAGAGTTTATATCCTTTATATCAAAAAGGTAAAATGATTACGCGCAGAATGAAATAAAATGTGAAAATAACCAATACTCGCGCACTAATGCTACGAGATAGGTACATCTTTTTTGGTAAGCAGCCCAAGCCCAGCCTAACCACATATTTCTCCAGAACTCTCTATTTTGCACAAAGCACGCAACACGGCACTCCGTCTTTTCTAAATCCTAATTCTGAGCAGGATCCTGGCCTTCCTACTTTCCAATTTAATTTCACTTCTAATTGAATGAGAAGAATGAAAAATAGGCCTGAATTTCGTCATCCTTTCATCCTCCTGCCTAATTCACAAACAGCCTAATTTGATTAGGCCACATTATATCCAATCTTCTCCAAACTGTCCAACCGGAACACCCAAACTTTTTAGCAGACAAACAGAACCAATCCCGTTCTGCTCCAAGCTTTGGCTTCCACAGGCCACTTTGACTCTTTTCCCATTTGCCTTTCACAAGAATTGAATCCGGCATTCAGATTCCAACTCCGATTCGGGACTCAGTCAAAGAAAGTCCGGATTTTCACACCTAATCACTCATTTCCTCCTGTCAACCCCTGCTTTCCAGTTTCGGAATAAATTAAAGGGACACGGCATATGGCGTGCAACTCAAATGACGATTCCTGCAATAATTAACTGCTACCTATTCAAAATTTCGTCATTGTATTGCCTGCTCCTTGTTCAATCCACTTCCGAACCAATTATGAACATAGACACTTGACCTTTGACCCGAGGGTCTGCGACGTCAGTTGTATACTGAACACAGAACACTGAGGATTGTGCCAGAAAGTTGGAAACGGAGATTCGCTTTACTGCTGGAATTACTGGTTTTACTGCTTACAGAAAGCACAATGGGGACTGGAATTAGTACTAAATGTGTGAAACAAGAACCTCATCCCGATGACATATGTTAGGGTCGGAGTCTCAAATCTTGGAAATTAGGAGAGTCTCCTTCAAAATTTACCAATTAAGCATTTTAGGTAAACCTGATTAGATTTTGAATGATTGACTATTTTGTGAAATCCTGTTGATTTTTCAGGTTGGTCTTGCTGCAGTGTGTTTGCCGTTTGGTATGAACTCATTCGGTAACATAGGGAGTGGGCCTGGGTGGTGCGTGGACCTGAGATCAGTTCGTATCTGTTTAATTAGTAAGGTAATGGAATAATTGAGAGAGGACAAGAGAAGTTCTGGGTAGACTCCTTCGTCTGCCATAAGAGTTTAATGAGGAGCTTATGCTCTCTAACCTAATGAACTTTCTCCATCAGAAGATTAGGAGAGAAAACTTTTCAAATTAAAATGAAAATCTCCACTTTTTACAACTGATCTTCTCAGATACACCTTCTGCTCAAATAAGACGTTCGGAAGGACAGGAAACAGAATGAAAGAAGAGTGAGATGATGGTGGTCGTGTTGAGGCGAAAGCCGGACATGACGCCGAGACGAATCAACGATTCCGGACCAAATCTTTGATTTCTTCCTTTCGAGAGATCACGGACTGCGTTTGCACCGAGCTGCACATAGCGACGGATTTTAATAATTTAATCAGCACTTGACTGAAATCACAATCTGATGAAATCACACTAATCAAGTGAAATCACAAACAAGCAACGCTCTCCAGTCCAGAGTATGTGTTAGATACTATTTCCGATTCCTCCAATTTTTCTGAAAAATGGCGACACGAACTGAGAATTTTTGTGTTTCTGTGGGCAAATAGTTGTGGGTGAAGAGTCCAGGCACTTCGAAGCCATCGTCCTTGAAAGAAATGAAGTAGGGCGTGATGCTGTTCGCCATTCGCCACCAGGCACTTCATTCTGAATACAAACAAGCTAATTTCCACTTTTCTGTGTACAGGGTTCCAGGAAGCCCTCAATAAGTTAATCATGCCCTGTCGAGCGCCAAGTGTCAAGTGTCAAGACAAGGAAACGCAACATCTTGAACTATATTTGGGCAGAGAAATGTAAATTGGTCATTATCAAGGTAAGAGATTAGGTTTCTCATCCAGTGCCTAACTTATATAACTGAGTTTACGGACTAATAAGGTTTGAAAGGTATGGGTAATGGGTGTATTTCGAAATAAATTCTAGTTCGAAAAGCGTATGGTCGTATGATATGTATTTTGCACTCATCAGCATGCAGCAAAAATCCTGATTTTATTCGAAACAGATTTTCTATAACTTGCTATCAAAAATAGGACTTTTCATGTAAAACCTCAAAGTCTAGACCCGACAATTTTTGTCCAAATGAGAAGAAATGTAGGTTTCCCTCAAGTTTTGCACAGAGCATGCATTACTAAATCTTCAGTTTCTGCGGTTTTTCTCTTAGCATCCTTCTTCACTCGGGATTTTGGGAATACATATTCCGTCTGACTGAGAAGGTGATCCTGGTTAGGTTATGATGCAATTATGGCACGGAAGTTCTCCAGCCTCCAGATCAAATTAAACAAAGCAAAAGTAGTAGAAAAAAAGAACATAGGGCCGAATTTCAGAATAACTAAAACTAAATTTACGTTCAAAAATCAAATTTGCAACATTAAATCGGGCATAAACCGGTTCTTCTAAAATATAAAATTGTCTCCATGTTTAAGTGTTTTTATTGTAACGAAAATAATCTACATCAAAATCCTGTGTAAACTACTGTTGTCCGTATGTGCAATGTTTATTTCTAATTTTAGGGGCTATGAAGCCCATAAGAAAAATTCTTGCCCAAAATTCATGAAAATGATTTCTTAATTTGCAGAGAGCGCCCAACCTCCCAAACTATTTAGTGACATGTGTAGCGCAAACTAGGCTTAATTATTCAATATTGTATAGCCAGGGAAAGTGGTACAATTTAGGTATGTTCGAATATGCATTCTGTAAATTTTGTGGTGATAACAGTTCATTTTCCCATTTTCCCATCTGTTTAGTTGCCCTTGCCTGTCAGAATCACGAAACAAATACAAAATCCATGTTCAAGACCCTTCCTACTTAGTTGGGAATAATGCAAATCTAAGTGACTATAGAAACCTGTATTATTATTTAACTTGGGTTTTAAAACTAGCAGGATAGGATTACAGACCTTATTTGACGTTCAACCTGCACAAACGCGCGATATTGTAAAACGCTTGTGACGCTACTTACTTGATTGGGCTACGGCCATGTCAAAGAATACATGATGATTGATGATTGATGAATTTGCAGAGAGCTGAATAAACGGACGAGACTGAAAGCGTGAGCTCCATGAAAGATAGGCTATGACCAATATGCTTTTCTTTCTTCCATATACATTACTCGTTGACGCAGACACCTTCGTTTGTGTGCAGTGCATCTGCTTGTATCTGGATCTAAAAATAGAACTGAGATTCAAACTCGGTCCGCATCATGCATTCCGTATAGCCATGTTCTAAACCCAAATCCAGTGTGTACTCGTAGTAGGGAATCATGTGTTCAACACGTTAGTTGGCTCTTGCTCTGTTCCCAACATTATTCCTGGTTTAGTATCGCAATTAACTGTTCAAATGTTCCTGTGCATTACAATAGTATGGTTAAATTATTTCCTGTTCTTGGGGAGTGGACAAGGATTGCCCCAGCGTCTCAATTTCTACTTCAGCACTCGCGTGTCCTGCATGCAAGATCGTCTTTTGTCCAGAATTGTCAAATCTGAAAACAACTTGCTCGCCAATCCCGAGGCAGTGAAAGCAAATGCAATCAATCTGGTTGGAATGTAAGTTTGGACTTAAGTCCGGGATTTTTGATTTTAGGATAATTAAGAGTAGACGATTGATGTAATGGGAAGATGACTGGTTCTAGGTGGCGAATAGATGAGCAAGTGGGTTCTGAACTTCAGTCCGAGCTGTACTACTCGATGGACGAGAGCACTTGCAGGAAGCGGCAGAAAGACCATTCGTACGCCAAAGCGGAAATGTTTGGCGGTAGCTACCAGACGGAGAAAGAAATCGCGTTCTACACGGAGCCAAAGTTCACTGGGGTCAAATACATGTATCCCATCTCGTCTTCTGAGCAGGAATTCCAGAAACCGACCTTGATTCAGTCCTGGTTGTTCACCGGAACGCATGAATGGACCGTGTATGACGACCTCAATTTCACTGGGAATTCCACGTGTTTTCGACCTGACCCGGGCAGTTTGAACCAGTTCGGGGAGGGCATCACGTTCAATCTGATCACAGGAATCATGGTGGGATCCGTGAGGGAAGGCTGTGCTAGCGGTGCCTATTGGGTACATGTCACTTCCGGTCTACTCCTTCTACCTTTCCTTGTATGGTCACAGTCTTTCTCCTATTCGGAAAACGACCCATTAATGGGGCTACGTTAGTTAAGCGCCTTCTTAGATTTAAATTCAAAGTTCCAGCGGGATCACCGAGCGGCTCTACAATTTATTGTCAAGCTAAAAACGTATTGCGTTATTGGGAAGATAGAAGGCTTCGGCAAGATGGCGCCACAGTCAACAAAAAAATTCGATAATGTCAAGTACCTAATCTCTAAAAATCTAGAATGGTTATTTCCACACAATATGTACAAGTTTGA
>JAQFXZ010000148.1:0-29026 GCA_034694025.1 Ceratophysella scotica | reverse complement strand
AGGTACCCGGGAAGTAACCATGTCACTTTGATAGGCTCCAAGTGTCTTGTCAAATCAGCCTAAACTGTGGAACCGAGTTACCTGTGTGGTGGCTTCAGTCCGCATTTGTATTTTGTGGTGCTAGGAAGGGCAGTGAAGAGAAATCGGAATTTCAAGCACAAACCATTCGTGATTTGTCACGGCCACAGCAAACCAGGTGAGTGAAAGCTTGTTCGTTAGTCAGAATTTACAGACCTCGTGAAACACACATTTTAATTTGATTTATTGTGCTTAACTTTACCCTAAGAAACTGTAGTTTCTAATTGGTTCATTTTACGATCTGGGATTTTTGGATGCTACATTGAATTAATTAGTTTCCTATCAGTGCGGCGTTCATGTGCATGTGAAATTAAGAGTTATTGAGAGTAAGAGCAAATAGAAGTACATTGTCGTACATAGTAAGATTTTAAGATGTATATCAGGGATACAAAGCAAACGGTTAGTTGAACGAATGATTTTAGCAAAAAATATTTGACACAATTTCTTTTGTAAGAATTTTATAAAAAAAAGGTCGATTTTTTATGTCATTTCCCTTGGACGCTGTGTGGAGTTTTTTATTAGAGAAGCGCTTCTAGATCAAGGTCAGATCAAGGTCATGTATGAATTTTATCCTTACGCTTTTACAAAAGTAAAAAAAATTGCATCATTTAATTTAAATTTTATCAAAAACACAAGTTCGAGAATTTGCTGGCGTATTTATATGGCAATTTTTTTTAATTAACAATAATAGATGATGCTTTTGGAATAGCTTTCCTTCATAGACCTCCGTCTCAAATCTTTTTGGGACGAATTCCTTAGAAAGGTAAAAAACGCCGTGTGGTATTTACGGATTCTGATAGGAATTGGGAATAAGGAATAAGGAAAGGCTCGTTCACTTTACGTACACAACAAATTGGTACTTACAAATATGCACTTTAACATGCAAACAAGAGGACGCTGACTGCTAAGTGACAGTAAATGGACATGTTCTTGACCCAAAAGTACGCGTGTGAATTTTGACAAAGTAAATCCTTGGAATACATGGATTATGGATTCAAGTCAACCAACTCGTAGTTCGCCAAAACAAATGTTTAAGGCATCTTTAAATTAAGCCGCCAATTTTTTAAAACGTTCAGAACAAAATATTGCCAAAATTGAAAATTTTAGAGAAATCTTTGAGCAGAAAACTAATACAAAAGTGTCAAAATATGTAGTGAAAGTGGAAAGATATGCTGGAGAACTTGAAAATATGCAATGAAAATAAACTTGAAGTATCTTACACAATTATAGACTAAATCCTTATTTAAACTATTCAAATATGTTTCAAATGCAGTATAAAATTTAGGCTTTGGAACTTGGTTGGTGTGAATCGTGGAGGTATAAAATTCAAGAATTCGCTGCCACGGATGAGTTTCTTGCATAAGGAAACGTTTCCTGGTAATAAAGAAAAAACATTACTTCACTTGAGGCCATAGATACGTTACGATTTACGATTCGCCTGGAGTAGCCTCTGGCCTCCCTTTCCGTAAAATATAGGTGTTTTTAGGGTTTCCTTATTTAGGAATTCTGTCACGAGCCACGAATTGAACACAGATGCAGACACCAGGCACCATTGAATGTAATTATTTGCAGGCTTCTGGGTAGAGTCAAAAATCTGCCGTGGCTATTAAAATATAAATCGTTTTCATCTGCTTTCTCTCAGCGCCTAATACATTCATCTGATGTGTTAATTAAAGAATTATGTTATTCAAGTAGCAGTTAGCTCTTGAAGCCCACTTGAGACTACCGTATGGCAAATGCCGTGTCAAGCCATATAATGCATTGGTTTGGCTTCCCCTGCCATTGTAGCTGCTAACTACGAGTAAGTAACATGCTACATACTCCACTCCAGTCCCAGTTTCAGTAAGGAGATGCAATAATGATGAATTGAAATCCTGCGTCCAAGGTTCAAGTGAATGGTATTTAGATTGAATATAGCTCAAAGCTCAACTCACGGATTTAATATGAAAATTGGTCATTCTTAAAATACAGAAGCCAGGCATCATCTGTATGTGTTTGCAGCTGGAGTTGACGCCGTCCAAGAAAAGTCACTTGAAGATGAAGGCAATAATCTTAGCTTCTTGCCGTGATTTAGTGGTGCTTGACTAATCAGCAGAGCTGACATGCACCAAAAGCGCAGCACATTTAACAAACCAGAGCTGAAACAAATTTCAGAGTTAGAACAATTTTTATTACTGTACGAACAATAGCTCATTAAATAAAGTAACGACAACAAGCAGAATAAACGTACTATTGTCCAGACATTGTTTTCTTTAGAATACCAAATGTAGAGAGCAATAAACTTCAAATAACAATTCTAATTTGATTTTACAACAAATTAACATTAAGTATCGTTTGTATATCACCTTCTGGAAGTCCATGTGCGAGACAATGGTTTTATATTCGAATTCTAATCTGGGAATTTATTCTATACTTTATTGTTAATAGGAACAGAGCAGAGACGTTGTTGATTGCTGCGGAGGACAATAGTAATGGGAAACGGAGCATATGGAAGAGGACGGCTTTCGTGTTTCTTCTTTTCAGTACTGTGCCTTCTGCTCAGATTTACCATTTGTTTGGCATCTGACAGCTTGGAAATTGACAATTCTCTTGGCAATAAAGAAGTTGAACGTGAGTCCAAACCGGCCGCGACATCACCCAAGAGTCCAAAGCTTCTGGTTTTCATGATTGACGGGTAAGATGATATTAACTACTCGTTTTTCTAATGTTATCTGGAATCTCAACGACTTTCGTCCACGCAAATCAAGCTCAGCCTTTTTTTTTCAGAGACGATACCGAGTATGCTCAATTGCATTATGCAGTGTAACACACAATAGCGTGGCATGCGTGAGAGAGTAAAATAAAAATTGTCTCCCAAATCATTTTCATGCAAAAGAAACATAGATTGCCACGATAAAATTAAGAGCATTTTAGGAGTTGCTTGACCGCTCTACCGGTGACATACGCAGCCTTAAAATGCGCTGTATCCAAAAGCTATTTAAAATAAATTAATCATAAACATGTGGAAGACGCAATAAAATTATATTTGAATTCATAAAAATGTCGAAAACGGTAAAAAATAATTGATTTAAGGTTCTGTTTTTCCTATAAACAGTAGGTAACATTTTAGAGCAACTATTAAAATATATTCAATACAATAACTGGCAGTTGAATTTTCGAACCCTTTTTCGGTAATCAATTCACAATTAATATCGGCAATGGTGAAAATTTTAATAGTGTTTTCGCAATTGTTACCCTTTGAACTTTGAACCTAATTATAGCAATAAATCCATGTTTTTTGGGACTTGGATCCGGATCCGGATCCGGTCTAAAATTTGAAATCTACAGATCCGACTTCTTCTTGATTGACAAAATGTAGTAAAACGTGTTTTTTGCTCAACGGAGTACACAGAATATCCGAAGTACAAATTACAAAGATTTCTTCGCTTTCATAAATTGCGATTTTACGATTTTGTGTGGCGTCCTGATCGGGAGCCGAATTCGGATCCCGAGGCGATCCGGATCCGGTTCCAGTAGCGGATCTTTTAAGTTTTGGTTTCTTATTTTTGTAGCATAAAAAACTAAATTTACCTCAAAAATGTTAAATTTATCACTAAAAAATTTCCTAGGCTAGGAAACCCTAACCTAAACCCATCTAACCTAAACTAAAAAACAACACAAAAATATGCGTGATGTAAAAATGCAAAGTACATGTATTAGATACTAAAAGTAGTATTTCTGAGGCGAGGGAAAAGTTTCCCAATAAGATTTTGGGTCCGAATTTAAATCGGATTCGAAGAATCCGGGATCCGTCGGATCCAGATCGGGTCAAAATGAGATCCAACGCTCATTGGTAGTCCTAAAATATAAAAAGACAGCGGAAACGTCACATGCACTAAACTATATTTTCTTTAACTTATCAGATTTCGATGGGACTACTACGACATCCATAAGCTGAACATGAACGCATTTGATGAGTTTCTGTCGGAAGGAGTTCAGGCGGAATGGGTGGAGCCCATTTTCCCAACTCAGTCTTATCCCACCTGGACAACGCTGAGTACAGGCGTCTACGCTGAAACACATGGCATCATCGGGAACTACATGTATGACCAACGAGCAGAAGCCGTATTTGATCTGGACAATGAGGAGTCAACAAGTCAAACGCACTGGTGGCAGAATGTAGAGCCCATCTGGATCTCAGCCACCCGAGCTGGCAAAAGGATTTTCCAGCGCTTCTGGTCCCGATGTGATGTTCCGTTCCAACAGGCCATTCCTAATGGAGAGTGTACTGGCTACACTGTGGCCAAAGGAATAAACGCTATTCAGAAAACCTTGAACATTACGCTGCAAAAGTTGCAGGACAACGATTTTCTGATGATTTATGGAGAACATATTGACAATATTGGTCATACTTACGGACCGAATTCCAGCGAAATGGCGTATGCACTGAAGGAACTCAACCGGGTTTTCCAGGGCTTCTTGGATGAACTTTTGGATAATTACTATGAAATATTCAAGGAGGTAATTTTTAAAATTAAGCAAATTCATGAAATATTATTTTTCAACTGTTTTAGCTTTTTTATTTCTTTTTCAGTTGAATATTGTGATCATCAGCGACCACGGTATGACGGGAGCAGGTCCTGAAACCAATGTCACTTATCTGGACTTGAAAGATTATATGGACATCAATGATGTCATGAAAGTGGTGGGCTCCGGTCCATTGGTTTCTATCGCTCCTTTACCCCGGAATTTAGAAAAGGTGAGTATTTCCATCAGCAGTGACTTTCATCTAAATGGGCTATAAATATTCTGAATTTGACGTCATGCACGCTCATGCCTAAGCATGTGGAAAGTTTGGTCGGTCAACCACTTGTTCTAGCATAACAGTTGATGACTCATCGGAGAACAGAAGTACTGAATAACACAAATCGGAAATTAGGATTAATTGAAAGGCGAATTAGTCCCGAGTAGGAGACCTTTGAAAACCTTGGTAATTCAACAACTATGAGTGTTGCTAATTTTGTTGCTGTTTTCAGCTTTGCTAATTTTGCGTTGCGCTTTTAATGTTGCTGTTCTAGTTCTGGTGTTTAGTGTTGGTATTATAATGTTGGTGCTTAGTGTTGCGCTTTTAATGTTGTTCTTTATAGGGTTGCTATTTTTAATCCTGAGCTTCTAATATTATCCTTTTTAGTGTTTCTATTTTTAATATTGCACTTTATATGTTGCTGTGTTTACAATTGCTACTTTTAATGTTGCACCTTTAATTCTGCTGTTACTAGTTTTGCTATTTTTAATGTTGCACTTTTAAATCTGCTGCTTCTAGTGTTGCTTTTTTAATTTTGCACTTTTAATTCTGCTGTTTATAGTGTTGCTGTTTTTAATGTTGCATTTCAAAATCTGCTGCTTCTAGTTTAATGTTGCACTTTTTAATTTGCTGCTTCTAGTATAGCTTTTTTCTATGTTGCACCTTTGATTCTGCTGTTTTAGTGCTACTGCTAATTTTAATATTGTACTTTTAAATCTGCTGCTTCTACAGTAGTGTCGCTGTTTTAATGTTGCACTTTTAAATCTGCTGCTTCTAGTGTTGTTTTTCCACGTTGCACTTTTGATTCTGCTGTTTTTAGTGCTGCTATTTTTAATGTTGCACTTTTAATTTTGGTGCTTCTAGTGTTTCTATTTTAATGTTGCACTTTTAATTCAGCTGTTTCTAGTGTTTCTATTTTTAATGTTGCACTTTTAATTCTGCTGTTTCTAGTGCTGCTATTTTTAATCGTGTGCTTTTAAAGTTGCTGTCCTTCTACATTTTGACTTAGCGATTTTTGATGTAGCTGTTTGTAGTGTTCCGGTTTTATGAGATTCAATTCAATGGTTCAATTTATTGTATTAGCTCAGAGTCAGAGACTCCATTACGTATTCCTCGGAGTTTGTTTCAAATGTGTTATGTACCACTATTTGCTGGGACAAGGGACAAGTTTTGATCTCAATGAGCAAGTCAAACCTTCCTCATTCTCCAGCAGGCGTTCACATGGCTCCAAATTCAAAATATGAATAGTTCCTTAAATTGTGGCAGGTGCATATCCTTAATGTCCAATTAATTGGTGCTTCCTTTGAATACTGCAGGTCTACTCGAGCCTAAAGCAAATGCCTGGTGTGGATGTTTACAAACGAGAAGATATTCCGGAAGACTTTTACTACAAGAAAAACCGCTTGGTTCTTGACATACTGCTTGTAGCTCGGCCGGATTATTTTATTCGTGGATTTTCAACTTTTGAAAGATATTCTCGAGAACGGGGCAGAATTTATCAGAAACAAATACCAGCAATCGATCCGAGTGTTGGCTATTCCCGAGGTAACTGGAAATTAAATGGATCCATTATTTTACATATAAATTGCAGGCCTGGGCGAAATCATTTGATTTTGAGAATCGATGATTTTAATACCATGGCTTTGGTCATCTAAAGGATTTTGATTTTGAAAAAATGGCTTGATTTTGTATTTGTTTAGAATATGTGATTTTGATCCAAAAAATTACGATTTTAAGCTGAATTGGCGATTTTAAATCACGATTTGATTCAAGATCACCATTTTAAATAAAAACATCGTTGATTTTGATTTGGTAATTTGATTTTGCCGGCTAAAAATGACTTGATTTTGATTTAGGGATTTTGGCCAATGATTTTGAAAACCACTTTCTAATGATTTTGCCCAGCCCTGATAAATTGACGTTTTTTTTAAACGCATTTATGTAATATTTTGAATCAGGAGTGCACGGCTACCACCCGAGTATGCCCGACATGCGTGCAATTTTCTTCGCCAGGGGACCTGGTAAGCTATTGGGTTTAATTTAAATTCTGAACATCGGTCGACGGATATTAAATTTTGAATTTTTGTCTCCAGCATTCAAGAAGAACATGATCCATCCTCCGATCCAAATGGTTGACATTTATCAAATCCTCACCAAAGTTCTGAATGTCATGCCTGAGCCGAACAACGGGAGCTGGGCCAGAGTGGCGGACATGTTTGCAAATGCTTCCGTCAATTATTCCACAAAACTTGGGCCTCTCTTCGTAATTCTTGCCTTCGTCCACATTACTCTGTCTCATATACTTTCTCCTTCTTCTTGGTGTATTCTATAAACATTTATTTCAAATATTTCACTACTATGCATTCTAAGTCTTGAGCGACAATGCTGACTATTCCAGGAGCTGAGACGAAGAATATTTCCATGTATTTAGCTAAATGTACTCTTTTGGTGATATATAAACTTGTAACGATAAAAATGCAACGATGCATGTGGTTTGGTTAATTGTGTGTTCTCTACCTCATTACCCCTTTGATTTTTTAAATGTTGTTCAATTCTTGTGTCTCAAGAGCAGTGATTTTATTATTTTATTATAACTGCCACTACATAGGTGCTTCATTTCGGATTGAGTTTTCAGTCCATTTTTCTTTTCTAACGCAATATTTATATTTGTAAACCCTTGTTATGTCCGTCGTAACAATACCAATACTCTGAACGAACCATCCAACTTCAAGCAATAACATATAGTATGTGAATGTGAACGATATAGTATTTCTAAGTTGAAGCTAAGAAGAAGTCCATTAAGCTCCGATGTTCGATAGAATTACCTAAGCTTCTCCGTCGAGAATATCATATACTCCAGTAGCGTAGAGCAATGTAGCGTGTTAGCGTACTTTGTTTCCTAAACTGAATCCTGTGTCTTGAAGATATACAATATATACAATTGTCAATTGTCACAAAGCAACGAAATGGTAATAATCCAATAAGTGCTAGTTTAGCAATAATTAAGACAAAAAAGTGAATACCAACATTTTAAGCGGATATTAAGAAATACTTCGGTACCTGGAGTCTTGTGGTAAATCTGTTAAAAACTTTAAACAGATTTTAAATCATTAATAAAATCGTAGCTATCACCAATATTATTGACTTAAGGCATTTATAAGTTCATTTTTTTCATTTCATTGGATTAAGAGGTACAATACCGCTCTTAAATTTGGAAATCGTACATTAGAATCTCTGCAGTTTAAGGCTTTCTTATGGCTGTACACTTGTCACATTCTATGGCACGCTTCGCAGAACCATGCCTGACTAAAGAGATGACAAGTTGTCTCCCATAAGAAATGCTGCTCGCTTGCGGGTTTTAAAATCGTACATGGGGATGGCAACTTGTCACATTTTATCGCACGTTTTTCATAACCTATTCATACTAAAAATATGACAAGTTATCTCCCATAACATATGCCCGCTTGGGTATCTTACATTGTAAATTGGAATATCTACAGTCAAATGCTTTCTTATGTCTGACCAGACCACTTGTCACGTTCTATCGCATGTTCCGCAAAACAAAACCTGACTAACGATATGGTAAGTTGTCTCCCATCAGAAACGCCCGCCTGCGTGCTTTGAAATCGTACATGGGAATCTCTACAGTCGAATGCTTTCTTATGGATGACCACTTGTCACATTCTATTCGCCCGTTCCGCACTACCTAACCTGAAAAAAGATATGACACGTTTTCTCCCATAAGAAGTGTCTGCTTGCGTACGATGAAATCGTACATAATCGTACAATCATTTCTTTTGGCTGGCAACTTGTCGCATTATACCGCACATTTTTCATAACCTATCCTAACTAAAAAATAGGGTAAGTTGTCTCCCATTAGAAAGTCCACAAGAGTATTTCAAAATCGTACATGCGAACATCTACAGTGTAATGATTTCTTGTGGCTGAACACTTGTCACATTCTATCGCGCGTTCCGCTTAACCAACCTGACGAAAAATATATGACAAATTTTCTCATTTCTTTTCTCATGACACTTTCGTTAGTCATGTACTCAAACATTACACTAGAATTCTAAAACAGTTTGAAACCGCGTCAGCTAACTGTCGCCTGATAGTAAACACATATTTTAACACAGTGCAATGGTTTGCTTATGGGTCAATTCGATGCATATGGTATTTAACACATTTTGACGTATTTATTGCCTTGAGTTTAATTTACAGATTTAGCTAAAAAGGTTTGGCTAGGTAAAATTAATTATTAGGTATTTTTTGGACAAAATCAGCCCTGGGAACAATATGTTTAGCCAACTATGCTACAAAGTAAAACGACAAGGAAGATGAACTTCGATACAACGTGCACTCACTCCTTCCATTGCTGGACACAGAATACAGATTTAGCTGTGCATCGTATTTACATACATAAAATACTAACTACTAGTCGTACGACTTACAACGCAAAAAGTACTTAAAATCTTCAGGCCATTATCCAAGAACTTGATTTGCAGTAAGTACAAAAATCGATGAAGGCAATCCAAACAACTTTGGGAATAATATATTGTAATCGTATGGTGACAGGAGCAAGATGGCTCAATTACAATTATATTTAGAGCTGACTAATTAATAAGAAGGTAAATACTTTCCAAACACATTTTAAAATGTAATAGGAATAAAGCAATAATGTTGGTAATGTTTAAAATACACAGCTTAAAGGAATGAAAGTTCGGTCAGAATTTCCAAACGAAAAGTACAATAACATTTCATAAGGCTGACCATAACGAAAAACCTCAACAATGGCCTCAATTTAAAGATTTAGTTAAAACAAAAAATATGACCAGTACCCAAGGCTCTGAGGCTTACTACTGTAGTAATACATGGGGATTTTAGCGGCCTCTGCTGTAAGCCTCCGTAAAACTCGCCTCGTAAAATGGGTTATAAAGTAAGGTTAAATAAGGTTGGCATCTGGCATCTCGAATTAGTATTTCTTTAAACTTCAAATTTCAAACGGCGTTTAACTTGACGAAGACCGGGTAGCAGGAAGGTGTGTATGCTGCTGTACGTAGAAAATGGAGAGCGTTCTTTTCTGTTTTTCTAATCAGAGTGTTTGAATAATGTCATATTTTTTGCGTAAGTCCATTTTTTGATTTTTAGGATCAAATTTTTTCCGTGCTGCCAACTTAGCTCTCATTTCTTGAGCTGTCATATTTAGGTCCAAAGAGCTGTTGGACCCCTTCGTACTGCTACTTGACCCAAGGGTTATCGGAGTTGGTGAGGGTGAGGCCGTGCTGCCTGGCGGAGTTGGTGATGGACCAGTCGAGTCATCGTCCATTGAAAAACCGTTCCGAGACTCCTTCTTCAGCGAGTTGGTCTTACTCTGCAATCAAATAATACAGCAAAATCATTAATAATTTGAAATCTAGAAGCCAATTTTAGCCATTTCGCCGGTAGTGGGATAGATTGCTAAAAATCGTTCCAAATCTTCAAAAAAAAAACGAGAAATTCACAAAAAGTTAATATGCGATTCAAAAACAGGATTTTGCCAAATTGTACATCATTTGTTGTGCATGCTAAAAAATATGGCATGCGCTTCTTTCCAGTTATTTCTTCCAAATGTTTTTTCCCCAAATTTCCAAATTTTATTTTTTACTGTAAGGAGTAGCGTAATATGAAGTCACAAAGAGTGTCAATTTTGCTAGGTTTTATTGCTTCTACATTTTTTGTCGTGGCTAAGAGTCTTGCGATTTTGATTAGTAATAAATTGAAAGCTATTCCAATTTGGGTAGGATGAATTTCGCCCATTTGGAAACATGTCTTCTTTTTTAATATAACGCAAGCCATATTTTTTAAAACGTTTTTTTACCAATTAGTAATCGGATCAATTGACCGAAGAAGTGTTAAAAATTCAAAATGAGTGATAGGTACCTGGTCTTCGATATTTAGACCGATGCTGTCTGTCTTACGCTTAATATTTCAAAAAAATAAATCTGGCCAAAATCGAAAAATTTATGTGTGAAGCATTTTTAATTGAACGATGATTGATGCTATTAAAATTAAACTCTACTAAATCTAAACAAATATTAAAAATTAAAATAGTTCGTCTTTAATTCTACAGTACATTACAGTACATCCTGTAGCAGCTTTGCCTAATTCTGCTGTGAGCAATCCACCAGACACAGGACACCCTTCATCTCGTAACAGGATGTTTTATGTCATAATCCTGATCAAGTGTAGTGAACAGCAAAGCAGACTATGTATTATTCTCTCGACGAAAACAACCCGAAAGGCCAACAAACAAACCACCTGCTCACTCAACTGAATGAGACCTGTGATGAAATAATACGTAGTGACACAAGACAAAACTAAAACTACCCTTCTTCCGTCCTTTTCAAAACCCATCATCAAACAGATGTCAAGTCCACTATTCAGAGGAAGTAATCTATTACGACCCCTTCAAGTACACCCAGGACCTTCGGATACTCAAAGAAAAATTAGGGCCGACTTTGGACTTAACTTTTGTACCTGTGCATTGGAATCACCTGTTGTATAATGTCACAACCGTCTTAATATGCATTTTGGCTATCAGAAACAGGCAAGGCTAAATTATCGGTTTAAAGATAGCCAGTTCTATTGAACCTGGCACATCAATAGAGAATGAGTTAAAATAAACCAAAAACAGGTGCTATGCAAAAATACGGGTTAAATTTCTAATAACGTAGGAGAAGGCTCCTATGCACTAAAAATTGGTCGAAATATGCATAAATATGCAACAAAATATGTCTACATATGCACTAAAATACAATCTTTTACGCAAAAATCCGGAATTGAATTTCAAAAAAATGCATTCCTTTTATAAAATCCATTCAAACGAGTTGAATACTGCAAGAATTGTTATTTAAATCTCTAAAATTCTACAAAAAAATTGACTCTTCCAAAGCAAGAAAATACGAGAAACTTGAAATTTGCAAAAAAATCTGATTAGAAGTCGAACAAAATTGAAGATTCGGCTTCAACAGTGTCGAAATAATATGCAGTAAAAACACAAAAATATGCTCCAAAATTCCAAAATATGCACCAAAATTAGCATAACATCAAAAAAGTTTTAGCAAGGTGAGAATTGTTGATAAATATCAAATTAAAACCAAACTGGGATAATCTTTGAAATCTCATAAAGTGACAAAGTATAGCCAAAAGCCAGAAGCTAGAAAATTGCACATTTTTTTTAATATAAACAACTAGAATACAAAAATCATGTTAAAAAACTGTCAAAATATGCAGTCGACGTCTCATACGTTTAAAAGCTCCAAAATATGCACCAAAATTAGAAAATCATCAAAATATGAACTGAAACCTCAACATATGCAAAAATATACGAAAAAAAATTATTGGCTTAATGAGTTCAGATACTGTCGATGAAAGCAAAAATTTTCCATAAAAAATTAAAAAAACGTAACGTAATGAAAATTTTGAGCTAACAAAATATGGTTGCTTAGGTTTGTTCAATATTACAAATATATATATTAATTTTGTTAAACTTTATAAATTTAATAAGTATATGAATCTCTGATTTATTCGTACACTGTGAGACCTCCAGACTCGACATTGGACTATAAATCAAACACTATATGCCATCAGCTCAATACATAGCATCCCTCCTGAAGCTGTAGCTGTAAACGGGATTGTTTCTTGTTTTTCCTCTTCTTTTGTGTCTCAAATCTTATTTACAATTCTGTTCCGTTGAGTGACGGTAGCTTTAAAACCCAGTTGTCTGTCTGATCTGTCAGATGTAAATAGTGACACGGAATTTAGAGGTGATGAGGAAGGATGCTACCTGATTCCTTACCGAGACCTGCCACAGATTTAATTTTTTTTAGCGCAATTTACGCTCCAGGTGTTATTGTCTCGTCAACTTGGTCTCTTCAACTAAGCGTTCAAGGGCATTTACATATTCTAGTCCACGTTTATGCAGACGAGTCAGACAGTTGAAATGCACTGAGAATGTCTATGCATCTACTATGAGGATGATATAGAAACTCAAGTATTTAGCATTGAAGTTGACACATTACTAAACACATTATTCTGCCCAGTTTTCTGACGTGTTCTTCCTATGCTCTGCTGAATCCTCGCTTCTCAAAACCGCATATTTGAACTGGTGGACGTGTACCCACTTAAATATTTGCATTGAACATTTTATATGCAGAATATGCCGTGTTTGCTACTATCTCCAGGAATTGACATTCTAACGAACGTCCTCATGCGTCACACTCGGATTTGGTTGTAAAGTGTAATTAGAGACATTAACAGAGGACACTTTACAATTTAAATTAGGTCCTCTCGGTTAGAGCCGCAAATACTCTTTTCGAGTCCACTAATTAGAGTAATTAACACTGAGACCTTTCGTCTATTATTGTCGTCTTAATTGTACAAGTTGTGTCTCCAAAGTTTTCCTATTTAAAACCGGCTGGGTCGTCTTCTAGCGGCGTACCTGTGGGTGTGGGTTTGTACATACATCGAATATGCGATCTGTATGCTTCGTCGGTCACGTGGGACTAAATCCAGTATGGCAAAATCAAAACTTAGTTAGGTTAGGCTAAGTTAGGTTAGGTAAGTGTCAGTTTATGTTATGTTAGGTTTGGTTATATAAAAAATAATTGGGTTAAAGCACAGATCATGGAACTTATTGTAACCACCTATTGTAACGGATCCATGTCAAAGGAGCCAAAACAAAAAGAGCCAAAACAATACCTCTGCAAACGACCTAACCTAACATAATGGCAAATACTTGCTTCGTGCGTTCTCGGAATAACCTAACCAAACCTAACCTAGTATAACCTAACCTAATCGTACGGACGTTTCTGTATTGGTATTTTGTTTGGCTCTTATTGACTTGGCTCTTTTTGTTTTGGCTTTGTTGACGTGCTTCGTATTGTAACCTCCATTGTAACCACCCACTGTAACCACCGAAACATTTCAAAAAACCTAAACTTAACCAAACCAGAACTGACCAAAGCGCGTTTCTCTTATATCCTAACCTAACCTAAAGTATCAAGTATAAACGAAGCCAAAACCGCCAAAATATGCAGTTTCTGTTGATTACAACTGGTGGTTACAATGTGTGCTAGCAGCCTGTTCTTTAAACTTTACTTCAGCCGAAAATAAGCCTACAAATTAAAGAAGAAACACATAAGAACCGTATTTTGCCTGACTGGTTTTTGCCCACTGTCCCAGAATCTCTATGTCGCAAAATTCCAAATCTTAAATTGCAAGCTTAAAATAAATTCCCAATAAAGCCTATTTCAGAATGATCCAATTTATTAAAATACTTTTAATTCGCACAACGAAATGATGTTTGTGTCATTATGTAATGTTAAAAGTTCATTTAACTTAGACGTAGAAAAAGGCTACGTTAGACCGAGTGAATTTTCGACAAAAAATCGGTACCAAACCAAGTTATGGGAACAATGCCTTCATGTACTACACGTTACACCAAATTAAAGATGATCGTCACATCACATGTATCAACGCTGTAACACATAACACAATGTTTTGAGCACGTCATCACGTATCAGGTCGTAATATTGATATAACTGAGTGGGAATACTTGTCCTGTCTGAGTAAAATGGGACAACATCGGCTGAATTGCAGAGTAAACAGAAGGAGAGTCAATTAAATAATCATATTCGACTTTTTGTGTCAGGTGCAGGTAAACGACATTCGAAATATGTAGAGATGAACTGAATCGAACACTTTCTCTTTCAGTGCATTAGAAATACAAATTACAACATCAGGATTCAGGATCCTTGTCAATTGCATAACAATCTGGCAAAATAAGCGCTGATTTCCATGCGGTTCAGTTGCCGATACGAATACTAATCGAGGGATGACGCTCAGCAAAACAGCATATGACAGCTCAACAAGTGGGCTGCGTACTTATGATTAGCATTTTCCACATTAGGATCAGCTAGGTCACAATTGGTTACAAATAGTCAAATCACGGTGTACATTTGGTAAATGATCAATAGAAACGACCAAAATGTTACAAAACCGAACATTGACATGAGATATCTATTGTGTTCCTATTTATATCGTTTATGCCAAGTCAACTAACCCGTTGAAACCACAACATTTCAAATTAATCGTTGACATGACTCAAATTGCTTGACGAATTTAATATTAACTAAGCATCCCTTCCAATTTAAAATTACAAACAGTTGGAAATCAATTTATGCCAACATCTTTAAATATTTCATGGGTTTTTGAGAGTATCGGTTCGCCTAACAAACTATGAACCCACATGAAACAAATTGCGATTAATTTCGAATGCGCTTGTATTCGAACTAAATCGATGACAATTGGATCAGAATTTCTGGAATCTAATCATGACATCTAATTTCATGTACCGCATGGTTTTTCTAGGTCACTAGGTATTCCCTGTACCAGTGAAAGTGGTCGAAATGAATAATGGCGAATTCAAATTGAACGAACGAATATTCGCACACAAATTACTGTAATTCAAGGGTGAAATCGAATCTGCAAGTAATAAAGAATATTCACCGCAAAAAAATCATGCTAAAGCTAATAAAATCGGCGAATATTCTCCAAATTGGCAAATACTCGTATGAAGCGAATTCTCACTCTGGTCAGTATTCGGCCGCTAGGCGAATGCTATAGGGGCAGGGGCAAATGTCGGCTAATATCGTAGTCGAATAAAGTACAAAAGTGCACTATTCGCGGCATCCCTAGAATTGACGAAATCAATACTGGCAAATCCAAATTGAAGGAATATTTATCACCCATAAGCTACTTTTTGAGATTATGAGGTTGAAAGTGATAGACAGCACTCGATAAATTCATATTGTGCTCTGTATTTGTAATTGTAAACGTTACACAATACTTTACTCGTATCGTATGTCGCACTCGTCGTATCTGCCTGATAATAATGACACATCCATTATTCAGCCTACTTGGAAAATGCTCGTATGCCTAATATTTATGCAGTATCTCATCCGAACGGAAAAATATACATTCCAAATTCCACAAATAGTGTAGTTTAGGCAGGGAACACAAACTTTGTACTTACACGTAGAACCTTAGTTCAGTTCATCAGTAAGTATCTGTATAGATTGAACTCATTGACGAAGAATTTGCGATGGGTCTTATGCTAATGAGGCACAACTGTAGATCATTCATCATTTTTATGCACCTATTCATATTTGAGGTGCTTGACCTAAGTTCCTTTGAAACTTTATGCTCAGCATATTAATTGCACATTTAAAGTAAAACTATTCGACATTCTAAAGTCAGAATGTATATGAGGGTCATTTCAGTCATTTTTATGAACTTTCAATTTTTGAATGAGTGTATTCAAGGTAATTAGCTGATTTTATTGAAAAACTATGGAAAAGGTGCCAAAAAAGTGGTTCCGATGCATGGTAACGTGAGTTGAAAAGATATTTCGACGTGAAAATTAGAGTTTTTAAGGTTTTTGAATAGTTTGCAGCTCCCGCTTTGCTTTTTTGCATTTTTGCTTGTTTGCAGTTTGTCAGAGAAAATAGCTAGTAAAAGCATGTCGAAATTTCATAGCTATTTAAACACTCCAGATCCAGAACAAAAGGCATTACAAATGAATTTGAATTTGGAAAGCTCTCCGCAAATCCGAAATTGCTTTGAATTTTTTTTTTAATTCACCTACGATTTTCAAATGTTCGGGGATGGGCAAAATCATTGGAACATTATTTTCAAAATCAATGACCAAACTCACCGAAGATTCGACTTCAAAATCCCAAAGTCAAAATCAATCATTTTTCACGGTCAAAATAAAATCATCGACTCAAAATCAACGATACTCTTTATTTTAAATCGTGATTTCGAAATCAAATTGTGATTTAAAATCGTCAATTTAGCTGAAAATCGTGATTTTCGGGATGACAATAGATACTTATACAAATTCGAAATACAAAATCAGGTCATTTCTTCAAAATCAAAATCCTTAAAAATAACCCAAATCATGATTTTAAAATCATTGATTTTCAAAATGAAATCATTTTCCCCAGCCCAGCAAATGTTAACTGTAATTTAATAAGCGACAGAATTGATAGGAACAACCAAAAACTAAGAATTTGAATTTTCCCAAAGTTTGAGGCGAAATTCGCGTCCTTTCGGTTAAGGTCCAATGCAAATTACTCAGATTAACATTTGTGCATAAAAACAACAACAGAAAATTTATGAAATGACCCTCGTTCAACTTGTGCATGTGTGGATGCAATAATAGTATCCTAGATCCAATTTGCATCCAACATCCAAGTGAACCACTAATACTCGTACTGCCCAAACTACAAAAAAGACATAAGTAAACAGAAGTTATGATCTGTGAGACCATATAACTTTACAATTAACCTACTGACAACTTGCTATTTTTGACCAATTAGAGCTCTTCTATTCTAGCACTTGAGCGTCAACACACTACCGACAATGTACGACTTGCCGGAAGCATTTCGACTCCTCAACTCAACAGCATGCACCAGACAATTAATGTTAATTTTTCCCTGCGAAAGTATGAATTGTCAACAAGAAATTGTAAATATACGTAGCAACAGAAGTGCTTTAAAGGGGATACTTAGCACATGATTCTGGCCGGCACACTGTAGTGCATTGAAGTTGAAAATCTATTCAAATTTCAAGCCCTATTGTCTGATTTTTCCTGTACCCACTCAAAAGCCTTCCACACTGTAGGAACACTTTCACATCCTTGATAGCTGTTTGCGATGTCGAACGGAGAATCTGTAGGTTCATGTTCATATTGATTGCTTGATGCAGGCAGACCGTGTGCGGCCAGTGCTCAGAGGGCAGGCCGACGTGATGTGCACTTCGTTGTTGAGAAGAAGAGAGCTCATGTAACCTTCTACATATTAGTAGACGGGAAACCATAACAATGGGAATGGGAGATTAGTGTATTAAAATAATAAACCTCATGTATTATCCCAGCCCTTCATCATTATCACCAACTAATGACAATGAACGAGATGGAATCACACCAAACAGCTTTCACTCAACCCTCAATTTAATTAACTCTTCAAAGGTTAGACCGACCACCGCAGCTCAATAGGCACTGTTTTTCATTGCGTAGTCTGCTTGATGCCGGACTTTATACCATTCAATAACTTGGTCAGTCAACGTCAATTCCAATGAGCTTCCGATCTACGGTACTGAATATGACAGTTTTTTTTTTAAACATGCAATGCAGTGGAAATGAAATTCACATTGCTGTATACGAGAATGGCATGCAAATCATAGATGGTGTATTCTTCCGAGGGGTCGAGGAGAGCGAAGAGAGGGGTGACTTCTTTGGTATTGGAGGAGAGGGATAGCTTTTTGGTGTTGGAGGGGAGTGGTGGGTTTCTTCAGTACAGGATGGGAGGAGTGGGTTGTTTTATATTGGAGGGGAGGGGTGACTTTATCCTTTGTGTTGGTTTGGAGGGGTGATTATTTTGGTCGTGAAGTGGAGGATTGCATGAAGTGCCCATCACCTCATTGTGAAAGAGATGAGTTGAGCACAGTAGATGACAAATAAGCAAGGATAAATTGTGCATTTTAATCTTAAGAAAAGGTGGAGAAGTCGAAGAGGGGGACGGCGGGGATGTTTTTTAAGCTTTAAGGGGAGGGGTGAAGTTTTTCAAGGTGAAAATGGGGTGTGTATTTTTCAAGGAAATGGATGTTGGCTTTTTTTTTTTTTACCTTGGACGGAAGGTAGCCTTTTTTAAAGAGAGGGGTTGCCTTCTTTGAGGAGAGGTATGAGAGGGGTTGCCTCTTCAGGCGAGATAGGAGAGGGGTGGCTGTTTTTCTTTGACCTTGGAGAGGAGGTAGTTTTTCAAGGAAAGGGGTTGCTTCCTTTGAGGTATGATAGGGTTTGCCTCTTCAGGAGAGGTAGGAGAGGGGTGGCTTTTTTTAACTTAAAGGGGAGAGGTGGCTTTTCATCTTGCAGAGGAGGGTTGTTTTTTATCTTGCAGAGGAGGGGTGGCTTTTTTGCCTTGCAGAGGAATGTGGCTTTTTCTATCTTACTTAGGAGGGGTGGCTTTTCGATCTTACAGGGGAGGGATGGCTTTCTTGTGTACGAGAGTGGAAGGGTGGCCTTTTACTTACGTTGGCGTTGGAGGGGAGGGTATGATCTTTCTTACCTTTAAGGGAAGGGGTGATACTTTTACCCATGTATGGCACAACTACAAATATCAAATTGAGGTTTGAATAAAAACATTAAAACGACAGTGATGGAGCACCGAGCACACTTGTTCAATTAAAGGTCTAACACGATACACGATAGAAACCGTATCACGTAGTTTTATGCAAAGCTTATTGTACTCTGTGTAATGTGTTTTGTAGGTTTGTTTGGCTTTGACATTGAAATTGGCCGGAACTGTGTTAAAGTGTTAGTTAAATAGTCATACCTTGAAAATAGAGTGTGGACTATGGTTTGTTATAATGTTGAACGTAGCACAACGAAATACCTTCGTCATGATCAGGCTATTTAATATTGTGAAAGCCCAAACTCGGAAGTTAAATGGTATTTTAAGCGCGGCAAGTTTCTTTTGTCGCAAGCTGTGAGTAAGGCTTTTATTGGTTGCGGAAAGTAGGTCCAGGCTAAATTGCAGCGTGTCAAAATAAATCATGAGCCGTAGGACACGCCAGGCAAGCTGAAGGCCTTCAAATTGCTAGAATTCATTTGTAGAAATATGGTTCTTGCTTGGCCTTGCTGCGAAAACGTGTATTTTTTTATTTCACTATTTTATCATTCATAATTTTGATCGTAGAATAATTGGCACTGCTTAGCTCATTTCTTTAAAACATTTAATTCTAATATTTCGGAGAATTATTAATTTTGTTCGAATAATTTTAATATTTTTTAATTATACTATTTCATTTTCATCCGAGTCTCACGCTAACGAGTTTCTAATATCCAAATTCTATCAATACTGCATATTTTTGCATATTTTCAGCTTTCGGTGCAGCGTGCAGCTGAATTCGATTTTCTTCTAATTTTTTTGCAGATTATATTCGCGCCTTGCGTTTATATGATATTTTTCAACCTTTTTCGCGTTTCTACATGTTGGCTGACTTTAGTCTAAGTACACGAAGCACTTGTTTTTTTATTAAATTCAAGATGCGTGTATTTTTGCATTAAACCTGTTTTTTGCACAGAGTAGTTCATCTTTTGACCTTTTTTCAGACCATACACTTGTCTTAATTTTTTATTAGAAATATTTATAATAATTGAACCAATTTTGCAATTATTACGTTGAGCACATACAAAATACATGGATTCATCCAATATTCGTTCCACTAGTTGCGTTTGCGTTAACTAACAATGGGCGGAATTCATGTCTGAATTTAAACTTAAAACCTCCACACGTGCTGCAGATTGTCATAAGGCTCCGTGATCTGTGATTGATATGATGAGCAGAACGCGAGATAGCGTACTGGCCTAGACGCTTCAGGGTCATGTCATGGAAATATTATCATTGTTACGTGAATTATTGGATTGCATCACATCATCATCACTATTAAATTCCAGTAATTCCACTGTGCAGAGACTTCCCTCTAATGGAATTCAGTAGTTTTTACCATGCAGAGATGTGGTTTGCTTGTTGCTTGGCTCGGTTCATCTAGCCTACGTTCCAAAAGTGCAAAGTGCATACGTCTGGCTAAATCCTATGGATTTCACTCTATTATTCCCTACTTATTCCATGTATTTACCGTCAAAGTTGTTTTTGTCAAAAAGGAGACAAACGAATTTTCCACATAAATTCCAACACCTTGAAACCGAGTTGCCTCCGTGCATAGTAATAGCTCTTCATAGAAAGAGACTTCAGTTTTCACTACGAATGAACCATTTTGACTAATACTCCGTTTCAAAGGTTTTCATATTCACTGTAATAAATTTGAAGGTAGGAACGAGGAGGAATTAATTTACATCCTCCCCTCTAAAGTGCAAAATTAAAAATTATCAACAAGGTTATTCCGTGCTGCGTACTGTGCGGCGGCAGTATCAGAGGATTTCTTCTGTACAGTTTTCAAGGTATCTTGAGGATTACAGTATACGACTTTAATCATGTATTTTATTTGTGAATGAATTCATGTCAGGTAATTTTATAGTGTATCACAAATCACAAAGCATTATTCCAGTTTCCAGTCCAATGCATAAAGTTAATGAATATAGGTTTTTGGTTAGCTTGGCAAAACCAATTTGCTAAAATCCATGCATTCCAAATAATACAAATTGAGGATCTTTATTGCCAATTTTGAAGAAGCACTGTCGCATTTTTTGTTAGGCTTGCATTTGCGTTGTTCAAGTTTTAAAAATTCTGTTTGACGTGTCCGCTCAGCTACTAGCTCAATTCTTTGGTCACAAAATTTTTTTTTTGCATAGCTGATTTCATTTTTGAGATTTCGGTCGAAAATTGGCTTCGCATTTGTGAATTTGGTATTGGCAAAAAATTCATTTTTTGCATAGCTACAGTTAACTTTTGCCAATTTAAAAAAAATAGTAGATATGGCTTATGGCAATTGATGCTTCTACATTGCTGCTTACTGGATCTTTGAATTGGTACTTTAAAAAACTCGAACTTTGCCAACCTTCAATTTGCCAATTAGACCTGGAATCTTGGAATATTTGAATTTTTTAGCTTCGCGGTCAGTACTGATCCGTACGTAACCACAGGCAACATGCATGTTGTTTGGTAACACGGTTTTTCGCATATGGCATATAGCGGAAAAAGGTACTTCTACCGAAGGTATATGCATTTCACCCAACCCTCCAAATGTATAATCAAGGCTACAGGTCAAACCATTAACTTTAGCGAAAAAATGACCGAAACAAAAATGTCGATAAATGGGTCGCTGATTATGAGCGAAACCGGCTCACTGATTTGTTTCTAGTATTTCCTTGCTAAAGGCCCAAAAAACACGATTTTGTTGCCGTTTTTCACATAAATTGCTCCAAATCGAGCCCTTTTTATGCATTCACATGCCTGCGAGATTGAAAAGTTTGACCCGAATCGCATGGGGAATCCAAAAAGACTAGTCCGAAGCTCCTACGTAGTCCCGTTCTCATGATATTTGACCATTTCCGCAGTAAACAAACTAAATTTTGACCCCTACCATGCTATAGTACATGGCAGGTGAACCTAAGGCCAATTCCCTGTTGCTGTTGTCGTTATGTCAACCAGCAACCAATAACATATAACTGACCGACCTGCCTTGTAAAATAAAAGAAATAAAATAAAGTGCCGAAAAAGACACGAAAAATACCTTCGCGGCGGCGCACTTGAAAGTATGAAATAATTTTTATTCTCTGTATTATGGAATGAAAATTCAATGCTTCTAATTTCTAATTGGATAGTCCACGAACGAGCGGCCGAGTTTTCACGTTCACTCCGATGAACATCAACGTGTTCAATGTCGTCTGTAGCTGATTCTCAAAATTATGAAATAGAATGGCAGAACCATACACTATGTAGTAGTAACTTACACGTAGACTCTTGCTTTCATCATAATGTTGACAATGTGTATGTCTAAAAAAAATATTCGAATAGGTTACCCATCAACGAGGAATATTATTGATTATAATAACGGACGTAAAATTCAAGCCGCTCCTTTGTGGATTAGCCAATTAGAAATTAGAAGCATTGAATTTTCATTGCTTTATACAGAGAATAAAAATTATTTCATACTTTCAAGTGCGCCGCGAAGGTATTTTTCGTGTCTTTTTCGACACTTTATTTTTTGTTTATGATTTCTGAATGCAGCTGAGCTATTCCAATTGATTTTAGTTTTACCCAACTACTACTTTCAGTAAAATATAAACGAATTTTGCATTTTATTGAAAGAAATAAGGAAGCAGAAACTAGTTTCAACACGTGTCCCATAGTGAATACTGCACATTTCAAATTCCAGAATCATTCGTTTGGAAAATTCGTCTAACGACCAATCAATCAAAGTCTCCGAAATTTAAGCATCAATAAGAACTTACGGTTGAGTTTATGTACAAAACTATTAATATTTAGCGTGAAAGTATCAGTGGGCGTTAATAGCTTTCAATATAATTAGGGGCATGATAGGATTTCGTAAATTGCAGTACTTGACATGCATATTCTTAATTTACTGCATGATATTGGATTGGCTATTGAATGGGATAGAAATTTCGGCGTCAATTGTCAGCTTCACTTCCGTCAAAATCCGCGTGCATGCCTTAAGCAGTCGGCATCTTTGACTTTTCTATGAAGAACTTTGATGATATGATTCGATACCTAGCAATTAGCAATTATGTATTAGTAGCCAAATACGAACGTGAAAACGCCTACACGATTTTACCTCAGAAATCAGATTCACATTGTGTCAGCAACAGCAACCAAAGAGGAATACTAAGTAATACTGGGATAATTGAGCAATCCTTATAACTCAATAGCCTTCAACTCTCTACCCATTAAATATATGAAGATTCCGTGAGAAAATAGAAATATTTTGTTCTCCACGGAATCCATGCCTGATTAGGTACACAAAATAGGTTTGGATATTCGCAATGCTAAGAAAAGTACTTTGTGTATCCGCATATTGACTAATATGAAGAGGGGAAAAAATATTTTTTGTGTCCAATAAATAACCTTGAAGAGGAACCACATAAACCATGCATCAATATTGGTCTCTTGTCCGGCTTATCTTCTGAATGCATGAATTCTGCGAGGGTCATTTCAAAAATTTCCGGCGTTTTTTGACTTGGAGTTAGCATTGCCTTATAGCATGACTGCTACACCGGATGACATTTCATTCCTAAATAAGGAATGGTTACTTATACATCACAGAAAGAGCAGAAAATTGCAAAAACATATTTTTAGGAGATTTGCTGCACATTCAAAAATTCAATGTCACAACGATTCGTAATTCTAACCATAACCATAGGCTCCAGTAGCAATATTTTATCCCGCATGTTTCTGCATATTTTAAGCTATTGGTGAATATTTGCATATAGATTTCGATGTTCTTCTCTTTTAATGCCTATTTTCAAGTTTTCGAATAGGCTTTTGACTTTTAATGCATATTTTGATGATTTTCGACACTATTTTTATGCTGGTTCTTGTGCTAGTCTTCAGTTGAAATTATTTTTTTTACAGGTTTTAAGTTGTCATTTTGGCAAAATCTTGCTTTGGAATTACGAGTACTTTTTCAAAATTGAATTTTGCAACAACAACTAGCACTTAAAATTTAAATTCAAAAATAAACAAAAAATAAACAAAAAAAAAATATACAAAATTTGTGATATGGCCCTCGACTATTAGAGTTTTTGTTTACAAGCATTAGGGCAACTGCACTGAAATCTTGACCAGGCTTTGGGTGCTCACGCCTCAAGGAATTAAATTGAGAGAAATGACGCAATTTAATGACATTACAGATGTATGCAAATTTAGTGCAGGTGCTACAATCTGATGAATCAGATATTAAAATTAAAATCTTCCGACCGTCGTCGTACCTTTAGATTAAAGAAGCTACGGCAAAGCTGATGTGTCTGAATCTTTACATACATCTCAGAGATCCTCCTGACCTGACTCCACTTCATGCGTTACGTGTTACGTATTCATTGCATTATTTTCCTTTGACACCAGCAGACCAAATCTTTATGCACAAATAGTTTCACACCCACATGGTAAACAGGAAGGATGAGATGAACTCAAAAATTCAAGTGATACGCACGAGTACATTGGTCATTTGGTTAAGTCATATTTCACTCAGGACTAAAAATTAAGAAAAATATTGTGAAATGAAAATGAAACTTCATCTGGCTAATCTTTAATGCACGAGCTCGGATGAAATCATTTACTTTACAATAAATTAAGAGAAGTCAAAAATATGCTTAGTTTTCGTCTAGAAGAAATATTCCATGACCGGAATACGTATATGGACTTTGGAACAAAATATTACATAAAACATACAGGAAGCAAGTTCAGAAGAGTTCGAAATTCAAAATACAAACAAAAATATTGAAATTGAAGGCGAGGCAAGAAAACAGCTCGCTGGCGTTGCATGCACAGCTTTCCGACTTGTAGCGTTGGTGTACTGCACACGTGCAAGTATAGAATATTCCGTCACGTTGTAAATTCGAATAAAATCGACCAAATTGAATGTGTCATGCTTGCTCGCCATTTAATCTAATATTCGTGATGGCTGATTAAATATATTGATTGACGAAAACTGATTCGACAAAATTTTCGAAAAGGCAAAAAAGTTTGACTAGAAAATCAATATTTGTGTTATACCATTTGTAACATCAAAATTGCTTTCTTTAGCATCAAAAATGTTTTCTTTAGCATCAAAAATGCTTTTTTTAGCATCAAAAATGTTTTCTTTGGCATCAAAATGCTTTCTTTAGCATCAAAAATGCTTTCTTTAGCATCCAATCAATTTAGTATGCATTTCTTACATCGCACATGCTTTAGCGCGTTGTTTAATTTTATTTAGTTTAATTAAAGTTTGGTTAGGTTAGGTTATTTTTAAAATTCGACACAGTTTTGCCGTAAAAAAAAATATAAATGCTTTTAAACGTTTTTTTTTAGGTTACCGTAATTCTTTTATTAGCACAAAAAATACAAGCCAATATTTGTTCATTCAATTTAATTAAAAATATTCTCGATTTGCAAACAAGTAATGCAATGCACAGATATAGGAAATTGCTGCAATTTTGCATTCAGAGCTAACACCTACCACGATATGGTTTGTAGCATTAAAATTACATACACTTCATGGTGCGTCATTTCTTAAAACTGATCTGTGCAGTCAATAATGTCAACATTTACGGCATTCACAGCATGGTAAGTACCGAACTGTCAAATTAATTAACGAGTTATGTATGACATCAATTATGCACAATTATTTTATTTCATGGTTTGGAAATAATAAAATTAAGTAAATATGCTATTGCATACGCACTTAATTACAGTCAATTACTGAGTCTAGCTCTGACCATTTCACGACACACCATACGTGCATTTTCTGTTGTCACAGGTACGTCCACTCGACTAGCGTACGTGGAACCAAAGTATCTAGCGTAATAACTTATTAGTGGTCAACAGGTAAAATAATGAACCATAAAATTTCCACGTGATCTGCTTTTATTCCAATTTTTAAGGTAGCTCAAACCATCGCATATTTGACTGAATTAGGAATGATGCTTCGCATTTCCCACCCCTCATTAAAAGATTCTTACAGGGACGAGCTAATCAGTTTTCGTATCAGACTGTAGTCTGTTCTAATTCCCGACGTGGCTCCAAAAGGCTAATCTCTTATCAGATTCATATATGCAAAACAAACCTGTCCTGTAGCCTTTGCATGTACCACATGCACCACACGCATGAATGAGTGCAGTGAGTCAATTGAAAGCATTATACGAATCCTGCAGTAGCTGTACATAACTGCCCTATTCAGAACTGAGACTCGGTGCATACGAACATTTAAGCAATTAAAGGAAAAGTTGACTACTAAAACAATCAGATGTGAAAAGCGAGAGCGAGTGACACTGCTTGTCAGCGACACCATCCCAATCCCAATACTTAGACACTCAGACAATAAAACATGATTGGGTTTATAGGGAAACTGCATTGTCTCTTGTTTCTATTTTTTCTTGAATTTTTATACGGATTTACCTGTAAAATTCTTCGTACCGGCTTCCTAATGAACAATAATATACTCTCTGTGTACGTATTATACTGCTTGCAACGCTCAACAATAAAAAGACTTGAGACAAAAGTTTCCCATTCACTTTCTACAGAAAAACGCAAACAAGTGCATTCTGGTTGTGTGCAGAGTCGGATGTATTGGAAATTCCCTATTGACAACATGAGCTGTCGTGGAGCGTCAGTTCAAGAAACAGTATGGATGAACGAATGCAAGCTTCCAATCAAATGACCATTTTTTTTTTGCTTGACAGACATGCAAGTTACGAGAGTTGTCGGAAAGGATGCAGGTAAAAAGTAAAAACAAAGTAAATTGGTGGGACACGAAAGTACTAAAACTTGTATTTTTTCACGTAATGCTAATGCAGTGCACAGCACATAACGTAATTCGTCCTAGGAGAACATGTACCACTCTTTCAATCCTCCCTCATAAATCGTATGTCCACACAGGTATTTATGCGAACGTGAGAAATTAGGATTATGGAAGTTGGACGAGCAGAGCGAGGGTGGTTCCACATTTCTTGAGTTTTTCTCTTTACATCATCATCTTAGTTTTAGTAAATGAGACAATTTTGAAGTTATATAGTTTCAAATGGATTGGTTTGTCAGTTCTACTGTCAAAATCAAATTAACGAACAAATATCAATGAAAACAAATTTCAAATCTTGATTTTTAAGCATATCGTATCACATCACAAAATTATTAAGTACAAATAAATTATTTAAAAAATATTTTCCATGGTAAAATTCCTTAAAAATATTTTGAAATACGTATCACAAAATTTTCAAAATAAGGAAATTCCGGCAATTTTTAAAAGCAAAATCGCGTATTTGGAGAATTTAAAATATATCAAGGCCCAGAATCGAATGAAGCCCAGAGAATTAAAATTTCAAAATCATACTTTGAAAAACACTGAATTTCAAAATTAAAATCGTAAGTTTGGAAGTTGGAACTCTTCCTACGAGTTCAAAATTGAATGTTTGGAAATATTCCTTCAAACTCAAAATCGTGCATTTAAAACCATTTCTTGAAACTCAAAATCCAGAACAAAAAAATTCACCGAAAATCAAGATGGAGGAATCAAAATCGTGCGTATGGCGAGACGACGTAATATAAAATTTGAAATATAAAATGATGTAACCAACTCGGTTCACATGAATGTTTATCATCTATCATCACAACACCTACGCAAAAAACCAGTTTCGCAACTTTAGAAACAACCCTCGTCCTCTTCTTTTCGCTTTCTGCGAATTCAACTGGATTACCGATGACTTCAGCCTGTTTTGACTTGAGTCTTCGTCATGACATGGGATTACGTAGGTCTTTGTAGTATCATGATGAGCATCATCAGCTAATTAGAATTCCTGTCCCTTGGGGCTCTTTAGAAAGGGAATGTTTGGAGGCTCGGAAGAGAAGTATGAAAGTCTTAAAATAGGAATGCAAGTATGTGTAGAAGGATCTCATAAGTGGACTCTTAGGCATTTAAGAGACAATAACAGAACGCATGTTACTTTTCTGTGTAGCAGAAAATACACCTAGATCACACATCACAATCACAAATTCCTTAGGTATGGGCTTCCTGGGCATTTCATAGTTACCAATGTTACCATGAATACCAACTAACCTCGCAAACACCATAATGCAGAGACGTGAGTATGCGAGGACGAGGAAGGTGACCAAATTCCATAAGCTTAGCTTAGCTTAGCTGACGGACAATAATTTATTGTTGTCAAATTGATAAGTGCGAAGTTTCATTTCGATTAGCTAACTAAATAATGCATATGATCTCATGCCATTCAGGAACGTGAAATATGAGTTCCTTGTTTCAATTTCACTACAGCAAAGGTCTATATTGCGAATAGTTTCATGTGTACTCGCTAATACAACGAAAAAATTCGAAGCCTGCTAACTATCACACATCACATTTCGCTCGGCTTCGATTTCTTCCTTATTGTCCAAACTTAAAAGCGAATTTTGAAATCTGATGTTTTATGTTGTCGAATGTCTTCCAAAATTAAAATTACGTGTAAATACTATTGCTCAAATAAAAATAATTATAGTCCAATTTTTTAGAATTTTACAAAACACCTAATTCTAAATTCTAACTGCTCCTAGTAATATTTTTTTGAAAAATTGAATTTTTCGATTCGTTTTTTGACATTGGTGAAAACGAAAAATAGAATGACCTTAAATTAATGTGTATTTAAATACAAACTTAATTTTGGTGAACTTTAATTGTATGTAATTTGAAATAAATTTCGAAATAATTTCCGATTTATGATAAATATTTGGTCTACTTGTCTGAAGCTCTTACAGGTTGCCAGACAATTCGTAGTGAGACAATTCATAGTGCGACAATTCATAGTATCCAATTCATAGTTGCGACAATTCATAGTTGAGCCAATTCATAGTCGCGACAATTCATAGTTGGGCCAATTCATAGTCGCGACAGTTCATA
>JAQFXZ010000147.1:0-29105 GCA_034694025.1 Ceratophysella scotica | reverse complement strand
ATGCTGATGTGTCCAGATTGGCTATTGGCTGGTTTCATATTTTAAAATGCCTTAATGCATTTTAGACTCAAACAAAAGACCTACTTTACACAAGAACAAGCCCTAATTCGTTCTTCGGCAACGACCAAACTTGAAAATATCTTGAGCACAAGGCCGAAATCCTTTAATCTAAGTGATATGCGGAAGAAGGCGTCAAACTTAACTTCGGGGGAAGGTAAAACTTGCTTTTCAGTTGTTGAGGTACGTCTCAAGCCATGTCCTTTGTCAAAAGACTCCAAGCCTTGAATTAGATCAGTGTGTTGACGCTCTTGTTTCACATCTTTGCAGGCAAAAGAATCGTGCAAAAAAAGGGGAAAACAGAAGAAACAAAAATTAGAAAAAAAGTGCCATAGTAAGTCATCAGTGCATAAAGGAAGGGACGAATTGAATGAAATCCAAACGCCACAAATTCTATTACCACATACGAGTTCAACAAGCAAAGCAGTACACCGAATACTGAATAAAGACAAAACAAATGCGGCATCAATACTACACTACCAAGACCAGGAATGGGATAGGATAGGAGATGCATACTTTTTTATTCAGCAATACTGGTTTTACTGCAGAGCAGACCGCAACTACTCTCCACAATTCACAACTACGTCAAGCAGATGTTACTTTGTTTCCATTTATGGAAAAGGATGAACTACTATCGGATCTATATTAATGGTAACAAGAGCATCTCGTTTGTCAAATTCCATTTCATTTCAGATGCCCAGAAAAGTGGGTTTGGTAACGCAAATGTGTGACAGATGGACTTATCAGTTTCCGTACAAGGGAGATTGAACTAATTCAAATACATGGAAATATGGAGATTGAATCATTCACATTGTTCACAACATGACACAGAATTTAATGAAGAGATCTCCGCATTGCTTCATTTGGATGGAGATTTTCATTACGAGGATCGAGGGTCGATTGACATTTGAGATCAGAAAGCTTTACATGAATATTGAAAATTAATAAGGACTTCTCCATTTGAAACAATAATTGTCGCAGTTCATTCGACCTACGAAATAAATTCCATGTAAATATGGATTTCCATACTCATATGGAATTTATAACCATACTTTCATCCAGCCCCGTTTTGGGAAGAGCATAGCAGTTCGGCCTGAAAACGACACTGCCGTGCTGTTTCTAGGCCAAATTCTCGTCTAACGCAAACAACTGACATAAAAACTGCGCATACAACAGATAGTACCAACATTTTTTACATTTACACTATTTACATTAAAACAAAAAGTGGATGAACACTGAAATAGTGCAACAATTGATTTTAAATCGATATTTTGTAATTACCCTCAACGGACGGAAGAACGACCTTCTCGACAGTGTTGGTCTTCTGCAAACCGTCCGCCTTGAAGTTCTCAAGCTCCGACTTCAGGTTAGCCTCAACCTTGGGCAAGTTTTCTAAAGTTGGTGAGCTGATGTCTGCCATTGTTTGGATTAGTTTCTGAAAAAATCAAATACGGAGAAAAAATTAATTTTGCGAGTCAACAATGGATTTCCAGTATTACGTATCGACGAGAGTCTTGAGACAACCTTAGCATTATTGTGAGTGTCTCTTTTTGCAAACCCCATTTATGGAAATGCCGTATGCATGTACTTAATTGCAATGATGCCCATGCCAATGTGAAAGAGCCACATGCATCTTCGGTGCATTGACTTTACTGATTGTTCGCCAAAATTGGCTGGTATTGTACTATGTACGTAGTCCCTCTATTTCTACTATCCATTCATCTCAAATCTCTGACGAGGTTACATTTACCTTCACGTACTTTCACACTGTCAAGTGTCAAGTCTTTCATTGTATAACTACGATAATTTGCAAAATCCTGCCTGGTTCATTTCCTTTTCTCCTCTCAAATATGTGAATAAATGCTGAGTAGGTGGTAGAGCCCATCAATATTTTTTGAGAATACATTTGAAAAATTCGATGACAAGGAAAGAAATTACAAATACCCTTTCATGTCATGTACGCTTGGAGCCAGCTTGTACATTTTGTACAAGCCGCAGTATCCGTCTTCACACCGTATCACCAATCGTCATACTTTTTCGAGCTAAATGCTATGCAACGTCCAGTTAAAACCCAGTCTAATCAAACGCACTTCGTCCTTCTGTCCATGAACCTAGAACCCGTCAGTTTCCTCATTAGATTTATGTACAGTACAAGCCGATACAGAATATTACAATTTACCAGAATACAGCAACTTATCACAGGGTTAAGGTATGACTTGGCAATTCCCTTGGAGCAACAAGGATAAGAATACAGCTCTTAAACCCTGAACTCTGAGCTAATTGTCAGGACCAACTCAGGATAAACTGCTGGAGGCTTAATTCGAATGAAGTCACGACTCCATGAGTGACTACTTACTGAAAAACACGCTGGAACTTTGTATTATTGAGGAAAGTGGAAAACTGTTTGTCTTGACTATTGCTCCCAGTTTGTAGCTGTTGGGGGACATATGGCTTACAGCACAGCCTTTTCTGTTAAAAAGAGACGCCAAGTCAGAAAAAACTGACCCAACCGGCATCCATAAGACTGGACTCACTCTCGGATTGAAGGCACGAAGAACGGGTTCACGCCCGATTAGATCTATCATAAAGAATAAAGGAAATGTGTGTGGGCGGGTTGAGAAGATCTCGTTTCGTGTAAATCATTCAGAAGGCTTATTCTAGATTTCAACTTCATTTAGAGGTTAAGTAGGAAGATATAAAAAAAAGAGGACAGGATGAAGTATTCATTTGTCTATTTGCTCTGGGCTCCACCGCGTCATCTTTTGTAAATACATCTGCATACTTTAGAACCACGAACACTTGTAGTCACTCAACATTTTAACGGAAGGGAAATAGATATTGGCAAACAGCTTCAAAAATGCACAATCTAGTGCAAATACGGTTGGCCTTGGACTTCTGGTCGGCATAAACCTTGTACAGCATAGTAGTAGGATTTAGCGAGAAAATGTCATAAACCCCTGGATAATGCTCGGCGTCAGAGTCAAGGTTAGGACTTGGGCTTTCACCTTGCGCTATATAAATAATTCCAGTTCATTAAAGAAACGACTTTACTCATTAAGATAGGAGATGCTTCGTAATTGAAAACATATGACCAGAGACTAGACCACAAGTTGCATAGAGGCAAAAGCAAGCTGCAAGCCACTACAGTACAACTTACAATTTACTACCCACAAGGGTAGTCAATGTCAACCAAAATCAACGTAGTACTACTTACTTATGCTGATGCTCTACATATAATGAGATTCAATACAGTGTTCCATAAATCCCATGCTGCTACCATACCAGATCCAGGACTTCTTATCTTGAATTTCATGACATAAGAAGTTCAGAGTTTGGATTTCATGATAAATTGGCAAAAAAAATCCATTTTGGCAGAAACTTGAAAACTCGGCTTATCAAAAAATCAAGGTAACTTTCTAAACTGGCAAAATGTATGCTATCAAATGCAGCAAAAATTTAATTTATTCTTCACCAAAATTGGCATACATCCAGCTCACTTGTCAAAATTCTGGTTTTTAAACGTATGGCAACCAGCAGAAATTGAATTTATTTACAAAAAATGTAAAATTGGTCACAACAGGTAAGTCAATAAATTTTAAAAAAAGCAAATGTCTGGATTGATGTCTCCCTAGCACATAGGTACCTACTTAAAATAGCCAAGATGGCAAAAATTTGATGGCTTTTGAGGATCCAGCCCAGCCCGTTTTTTTTGCTAAATGTTTTTTCAAATGTATTTTACTTCTACTTCCAAATTGTCCTACGCCTCATCAGCTAGCATTACCACATGTTCTCCTGCATCACGGAGTTTTATGTTTTATGTCATAGATGGGTTCAAATTTTGAGTATGAGTCGTATTATAACGTACAACTATGTACTAAAATTAAGCAATCCATTTTTTGAAATCGAAAAACCGGGACGCCTATTGAAATTTGATGAAAAAAGTGTCATTATATCTAGTGCTTGCCATAAGCGTAATGTTAATTTTCGGAGCCAAAAAGCGGGACGATCCCGGGAAAACCGGGACGTTTGGCATGCTTAACTAAAATGCACATATCCTACTTTTAGCAACCAGAATGTTTGCTGGTTCTCGTGCATTCAAGTTGAAGGAATTGTGCATTGTGAAAGCAGCCAGCCGGTATATTGTAGACGCTCCTGTCATCCTCAACCAGGCAGAAAGAATTGTGAACCGAAAAGGAATAATTGAGTTGATGACGTAGCATTGATAATCGAAGCCTCTCAAATGGAAATAACAGAATGAATCTAACCAGGAAGCATACAGCTAGAGATTGACGGACGGTCAGGCCACGCCATGCAAGCAGCACTAGCCCTGCTGCAACATCCCACAAATGCACCAAAGAAACTCAATTTTCTTTTCAGCTCAAAAAACCCCAGAATCAAAATTGACTGAGAATTCTAAGAGTAGACATAGGAGCTCGTCCCTTACCAAATATTGAAATTGAAGCAGTGAAGGACTACCCTTTTCGGAAACTTCATTTGAGAGCCAAGCATCATGGAAGCCAGGATTAACTAAGCTCATAGTGAAAATAATACGAGGAGCAGAAGACGAGCTTCGTAGCGTGACCGAACCTGATATGTGATCCTGTAGAGAACATTCCTCTGAATTACCCTCGACTCAAGTATGTATAATACTGTAAGCTCCGTATCTGAATCTGAGTTAGAGGAGCAGGAGTAAAGCGGATTATGAATTATTATGATTATTGAATGCACAAGTGGAGTGGGATTCCAAATCAGGATCTTCATCAATCCCAGTCAGGCTATTCGATTTCATTAGCAAAGCGTGAAGGGCAGCGCTCTCCAATAACAAGCCAAGCCAGCTAATGGCTTTGTAACTCCGTTGTTGAGGCCATAACTACGATGTAACTAAGTCCCTAACTACATATGTAGCCACCTTGCCTACGGAACTTTTGAATCATCAATTTTGGTTTAAGGATTTCAAGAAATGCTCTCATTCCTCTAACACTCGAAATCTATTAGTCACATCCGTTCTCTTTTATCGCCAACTCATAAGCCTGTTCTTCACAATTTGCCACAGGCCAGATGCTCTTTCTGCACATTCTGCACTTGTGTAATTATGCCTACAGTATTCGGCTGTAGTTTGTATCTTTGTATCTCCTTTCTGTGCACAGGTGGTTGATTAAACCTGGTCTACCTCCTACATTCTCAACACCACCGGCCTGTCTAAATACAGATAGCTCTTGCCAAGCAATTCGTCTCTAAAAAAATTGCATTTGCTGGTAAGAGCAGACAGGAAAGCGGAGTAATACGTGCCCTTCCTTCTTGTACAGTGGAACAAAGTAAATGGGAGTAAAATGACGGGTTAGGGTTTTAGGGAGACGACGGAGGAGAAAGACACTCTGTCTCATCATTCCATATATGTACACGTCCTTTTCACAATTGCGTGACAATACAATGGAACGGAGACGAGAAAAAGAAGGGGGAATTATTGTTAAATGTTCCCAACTATGGCCATAAAACCCTAGGAGATTCCATCCAATGCATCTCAACGGTGTCCATGATTTATGACAGCAATTTATAATAAATAACGCTTTCGAACACTCAAACCCAAAGTAGTCAAGCGTCTCAGAGGATGTCGAGAGATTAGGAAAGGCTGTAGTCTTCTAATCTTCATCTCGAATCTCTGATCTGTGACTAGGATTCAGAGTGCTCGGGACTGACTCGCAGAAATGTTCTATCCAACACAACAACTTTCAAATTACAATGAGCTAATCTGATTAGTTTTCGATTCGGCGGAGAGGAACAGGCGGAGGTCAATAAGTTTAATTAAAGCGAACTGTCCATTGACATGACAGCCAACCTCAATGAGTCATATAGACATTGATCTATTGTGCATGATCTACTTTGGGGAAAAGATTGGACGAGTCAGTGCAAAAACTTCCACTCTCTCTCCGCAAATGTGAATTGAGAGTATGACTCATGCACATTCCCCATGCCATTTCCACCGTTAAACTTTGATGACATGACAAAGGCCTAGTAAGGAACGGACAAGCTAGGGGTTCCTCCACTTAGTCTGTGCACTAAACCATTATGGGTCGAGAATCTGAGTCACTGGCATCAGCAAGCTTGAAATCTGGTACAAACAAAAACTCAGCATTTCCTCTCGTAAGTAGCAATAATCTAAGTTTATCGTAGGATAAAGCGCAGGGTGAGCGTGAGAATTGTCCAACCTTTTGATGAATTCTGCAGCCGTGGTACTCGTAAAACCAAATGAAAGTACTATGAACTTTAGCTTTATTAAGAATACAGCCGATAGAAGGTCTTTCCGAATCTGCTTGGATTTAAAAAACCGAGTTAAGTAATTTCTCGAATAAAAATATCAATAACTGGCACTAAATGGACAAATATGACCCGAAAAGTAGCAATAGTTAAGGAAAAAAATAGAGAAAATTGTTTTGCGCTTTGCTGGCGTGTTCCACTTCGGTTCGGTGTTTCTTTCATTTTGTACCTTTAAAATTTGAGAAAATTATAGGTTTCAAGAAATTGCAAAAATTGAAAACGTTTACCGCTCAAATTTTTGATGGAGCGTAAATTAATTGGAGTCATTTTTTTAAATTAAAGCTAATACAGAATTTTTAAATAAATGGATAATTTTCGCAGCCGATTTCTATGGTAATATGCTTGCACAGAATTAACGAATGCCATAAACATGTTGTCAGAACTAAGAAGGTACATGACCTGTGCTGACTCGACTACGTGTAAGAACGCTTACAGTTTTAGGTAAGGTACAGCAAGAGCCAGGAAGCCATCAGAAAATCCCGCGAATGACTCACACCCTGACATCATTTAGACGTAATATTAAAAGGTTAATGCTTCTCTGTTGCTACAGCGAGTCGAAGAAATTGATGTAATTTTGCTTGCCACCGCAAGTTTCAATGATAATTGGAGTTCTAAATGGAACAAATGAACTGTCAGCGATTTCTAGGTTGGAAGACCAATTAGGAGAAAATACCCAGGCGAGTTCAAGAGAGAGGAGCCACTGCATGGCGCATTGGTCCAAATCAGTAAAGAACTAAATGCCACAATGGATGACATCATGAGGAATCACGACGCACGATGCAGAAAATACTGGAAACAGTGATTAATGGAGGAGATGACTTCTGATCCGCTTAGTAATCCCAATTATAAAGTAATCAGCACAAACACTCATCTAATTCCTAACCAACTGGCCACTGGCCAACTGACTTCCTATAGTGCGACTTCACGGACCCAATGACAGTTGATAACCTTCCCTAGTATTTATGTGTAAGAAAACCTCCCTACGATTAATCGGTATCATATCAATTAGTGTTGGGAGGTTCAGGAAAGTAGGATATTCGTATGCAGGGCAACAGTTCCATCAATATCATACGAGCAACGAGCTGCTACTTTCTGTACAAGTAAATTCTGTATATCATAAGCCTAACCACAACTTGTCAATTTGAAATGCTGCATACATTGTAAATGAATAGAAAATGCTACTATTGGCTTGGAACTGCCATTCTTGCAAATATTTTCGCCTCAATAAACCCTGATGCCACATGCGTTCTACGATAGGCCAAGCCACTAATTACAGGAAAAAGTAGTCATAAGAATCGTTTCCCCTTTTCTTGAACTGTAAACTTTTCGGTGAAAAAAGTTCAATTTAGTTCCAAGCTAAACTCCCTAAGCGTCGTGGTTATTATACTCGTATTTATGTAAGTTGGGATTTTACATTCACAAAACGCCCCTCCGCAAGAGCCACAGCATGACTGGGAGATAAAAGATAACGGTCTCCTGTATCCTGTTGAAAAAACAATTTCGTCCTGTATGAGCATTTAAGACTCAAGCTTTGATGCAGACTTTAAAACACCAACACCTTAGTGCTCATTTTAACTTGTTAATAATTAAAATTTTGGAATTACCCCCAAAACTGTTCTTAAAATTGTTTCCTAGAACTTTTTCAAGGAAAAAATCTGATGAAACTTGTTAATTTTTTCCCGTGCAACATGAAACATTTTATACAGGGTTGCCCACAAGTTCTTCTGCGGTTGTGTTTAGATGGAATTGATTGGTTTGCATATATAAAATTGGATACTTCAATTTCTGTTACTCGCCTCACTTTATTGCAGTGCGCCACTTCACTCCAAATAGGTCTGTATAATCTCCTAATCATGGCATAATCAATTCAGTCATTCCAGAACAACGCCATGTGTATGCTGATTAAGCTAAGCTTTACTGCTGGCGCTGGCTCCAAACTGTCAGTCGAGTATAAACAACAAAATGTTTTTTGTAAACTGTCAGGCTGTGTTCAAAGTATGATGCTCGTCACGATGACGGAAATCTGAATTCCAATGAATCAACCCGCTCTCGAGATGTAAAACTGAGTACTTTAGTATGCACTATGCATCCTATCGTATCACATGTATAAATAAGTTGAGGGAAGAAGCGATACACAATAGGGCTTGGAGTCAAGAAAGAACAATGCAAACGAGTGTAGCACTATTCGCATAGAAGTAGATGCTTCCTGCTATGAACCATCTATAGACAGGGGAATATGCTAATGACGCTCCCATGTTTAATACGTGAGTTTGACTACGAGATGAGATGAGATGTTTTTAGCATAAAATGCGACGTTAATCAACATGGAAAACAGACGTGTCGAAAAGGAAATAAATAAGAGACTCGGGTATTCTGGCCTTTGCAGAAATGCCTCAAATCAACACTCAATCCCAGTTCGATCTGTCTTTAGGGCCTGGAGTCATTAATGTTGTCATTAGCCTTTTTCTTGTTTCTCCAGTCCAGCCAGTCGCCTGGTCTGTTTAATGACAGTAAAAATCCTATTTATGACTTGCCACATTGTTTCCAAATATGGGCGTGGTCGGTCGAGTTCTTTGCCTTTGAGACCTTCGAATTGTAATGGACAATTGACCTATGTTCCAGGTAGCACGCGAAAAATGGCGTAAAATGTCATTTGGGAACCGAATGAGCTTTGTCTAGGCGCCATCCAGATTGAGGGTGAGTAATGAGCAATGCAAGATTGTAGAGGCGATGATTCAGAGAATCAATTCACACGTACTCACTTGTGCATTATTACAGCATTTTCGGTCTACAAGCCTGTTCTTCCACTCCCATAATTTTATTTTGCTTGTCCGAAGCTGGAACCATACATATACCCTGTAAGTTGCCATACGTTTCCCAGACGAAGATGTTCGGGTGTGTCCCTGTGTCGGGAAATGAGGCGTTATTCGAGACGAAGGAGGAATGAATCTGAGGGAGGAATGCTGAGTGCTGCATCCTTCATACATTAGGAAGGAATAAAAGAAGATATACGGGAGCACAGGGTGACATACAGGAAGCGGTCGTGTTTTTACGAATTCAGCTCCTAATCCCAGTCTAAATCCTAATAGGGGAGAAACTGAACCGAACCAGTAGTTTCCAGATGGCATTTTTCCCAACACAGATTTTCCCCTGCTGGAGTTTCCCGAGAAACTCCAAATAATACCCCTTCATGAGGAATCTTGATGATGATGGAAGAACCAGACAGGATCTTTTCAGATGTTCCAACCGACCCACCACGCTGCTTAGTTACCCATTTCACATTTCTCAAGGAAAAGCCTGTAGGGAATGCGCGCCCCAGCCCTTCCAAAACGTATTAATGTCAGTCAGATCCGATGCAAACCATTTCAACTTTTGTATAATACAAAATTCTGTATATTTGGAAATGCGCCTATTGTTTCTACTGAGTGTCTTCGATTGAAGCCATTAAATATGAGTTTAGACTTTGAGCACTATCACATGGACACCAACAAAGCGCAACCCAGACTTATTTCATTATTAGCCTGAAACCCAACTGGAATTTACGATTAAAATATCCAGATTTGTTAAGGGTGTGAAAATTTCAAAATAGTACCTAACAATATAGTTCGGCGCACTATGTACTTCTGCATGCGCCCAAAAGGTACGACTCATGAACACAACACGATACGAAAACAAATCTAGCTTCAATGCAATTAGCCTCTGCCACGCCTACTAATTTTTGCCACAATTAAGAAGCGGTATGCCTTTATCCCTGTTATGCCTGGAAATTGAAACAAAATTTTCCGAAATCTAGAACCAAGAATTTGAGTTGGAGAAAGCTTACTCACCTCTTCTGACCTTGAAGAAGACGGGGTTGTTGGTTGATCTCTGAAGAACTGGAGACGCTTAGATTCTGGACCGACTTGTGGGACGCTGAGGTTTAGACTGAAGGCTTGGAATAGGATTTCTTTCCCTCTGACTTCGCCTGTCAAAAACACGGTGTCTGGTTGGAGTGCGGACCGAGTTTTAAGTCAGGGCAGGGTTTCACAGAGGAGTTGGGTGGTTTCCTTTCCTTGCTTGGGATGCTGCTGGCTGGCTTGAGGTTAAGCTCAACGTTGTTGGATGACACAGGGAGTTTTCCCAATGCAAATGCTTATGAACTCAGTCTGCTTGTACTGATTCGACTGTTGTACAAAATGAAATTCAGATTCAGGCACAGGGTTTCCTTTATATACGGGAGGATTGGGGAAGGGAGAAAATTATGTCGTAGTGAGAAACGATAGGAATGACACAAGCTATTGTTAATTTTTACAAAAACATGACGAAGAACCTCATCAATATTTTATTAATATCATCAAATGTCGATGACTCTTTGAGTGACGGTGCCTGCAATCGTTTTCTAGATAAGGCGTCATTGTTCGATTAGAATATAGAGTGGAGTTAGAAAGTTCAAGGTTCTGGGCCGTGTGTGGCACTCTGACCGAAAATTTTGGCCGAATTCGTATTGCTTCACACTTTCGAACTGAAAATTCTTAAGGCATTTTCACCGAAGCTAATTTGCTTGAGTTTTACCGCATTCTAAACTATGACAACAATCGCCGAGTATTTTTGTGAAACAAATCGAAACAATCCAAAATTGTTTAAAAATTGTATGCTTAAATATACCATGAAATGCGAAGAAGGATTTATATCTGTATTCAAATTCCAACAAATGAGATTGCGGAAATAGAAGTTCAAATAGCGGCTGGTGTTTCAAAAAATGTCATCGATGAAAACAAAAAAAATCGTTGTTCAATGGAAAGAGGTTGAATAAATTTTATCATTTCCTGGATAATGTAATTTGACAAAATTAATTTCAGAAGAATTTTCGAACAATTAGCATACGGTCGAAAATATTCGATCAGTTTGACGCATACGCACAATGTGATCTCATAAAATCTTTCAGGTTCGCATTGCCCACTTCCCACCGAACCGTTTAGTGTAAACACTTTCAAGCATAAATTCTTACACATTCTCCGACAATAAAAATTGAAGATAATGTGATTTCCAACGCACAACCTAACTTGTCCAGCGCTCCTGGTAGCGCCCCTCGACTGCCATACGGCACAAGGCACTTGAGCGTGTTAATCAATTTCATGTTCCAATTATCAAAACACACTTTACAAGGGATGTTCGTCATAATGACGAATATTGAAAATAATTATAGAATTACAAACGAAGTGTCGATATAATATTTATTTTGATAGTGCGACATTAACGCTCTAATTGCTGGCATTCGTAGTTATCAAATTTTTTACGTATTGCGTGCGGTATGACGCTACTTTGTGAAAAATTAACAAACAGAAATTACTACTTAGAACTTTGCACTACGATTACTAAAGCAGAAATTCAAGGTACATAGATGCAGAAATTTGTATTTTAGGCTCATAATACGTACGAAGTGCAAAGAAATTGAGCTGAGTGCTTGCGAAATGAATTGAGTCTAGCTTTGTTGTTTACCCCTCTGGAAAATTTTTACTCATTTTAGCATGATCCTGCTGACATTTTATCCAAACTCCTAAATGAGGGTCTGGGATCCTGCGGAACACTTATGCGGGATTTTAAAGCTGATGAAGAAATATACTTATAGGAAAAGCATTCGTCACTTCTTCGTTACCCCTGTTGGGTATCAAATTTCCTGCAAATAACATTCTGTCCCTGTTGATTAGATACTTGAAATCTTAACACAAGACATTCAGCAGGATATGCTCGTATGTAGGATCCTGTTAACTGATTTCTAAGTGGGGCATATTCGAGAAGTCCAAACTACACCAATTTGAAACCATCTCTATGCGGCCTCACTTAAATTCGTTTTGTGCTAGCATGGGAAAGGCCTCATCTCGATAATTGGAAATTCGTTGTTTAACAGAATCCTAATAAGAATACCCATCACTAAAATAACCCGAATCAGCGTAAAATTCAATTCTAGCAAGTTCTTGACTCTTTGGAAATGAAAAACAGTACGGCACGGCTCGTTGGTATATTCAATTCGTCGGCACACAGGATGATTGTTGTGAGCATTTTGGATAATGGATGGGAAGGATCTGTATTAGGTCAGATTAGTCCACAAAATTGCACATTCATAATTTTCCCAGATGATGCCAGAGTTTAAATCTACAACACACAAAGCGCTTGTGATATCTAAATTCTGTAAACAATTTGCTCCATATCACAAATCAGAAGTCGGATTCCGGTAGTCCTTGTTATTGATATTTCAGCTTCCTGATAAACAGAATACATCGCAAAAGGTTTATCGCATTGATGGCACAATCTTGCACAGCGACATACTAATCCACGAAGCACATACTGGTCCTATTAACAAACAGAATGAGCAAGTAGAATAATTGTTCAGTCGCAGAATGAAATACATCCCGGAATGTGCTGCGTAATTTCCGACACCTGATTTTTGCTGACTGCGTGTGATCAAGATCTACATTGCTAATTGCTACATGCATATGCATAGTAGCGGATTTACGCCAGATTGAAATTAATACTTTCTCCTAAGTATCTAATCATTGTATCAAAGTTTTAGATTTCAAATCAACAGTAATAAAACACCATTCATTCAGGACTCCAAAAGGATATTCAATCGCATACTCTGGTCCATTTTACAGACGCATCTAGCAAATCCCATCTGCTCATTTCAAAACGGCAACGTACTTTTAGTCTCATGAGTTCCATGTTCCAAAATTATGATCTACGAGTACAGTTTTTGAATCTCGATAGATTTTCATCCGTTAATTTGTATTTGCAAATACAAAGCTGTTTTCGGAGTATCGTATTTCAGGGACGTGTTAATGATTGATTAATGATATTATAAAGTGAAGCAGGCAATAGCCCGTACTAGCATGCCCAATGCCCATCAGTTAGGAGCGTTCTACGGCATATGGTCATGTTTTAGCATATTCGCAATCCGCAATGAAACCCTTCTTAAATTCTTGCCTTAGAAAAACAGCAGAAGGGAAGAAAGAAAGGGGAATATTCTCTTTTTAATGATTTTACTTTGTTACGATATGCTGTCTACTACGTATAGCAAGGTAAGTAAAGTAGCTGCAGCTTGAACGCATTAAAATGGGAGGTAAGACAAGAGAAGAGTGAATGCAATTCATCAAATTACTAATTAGGTAGTCGATGACTCCCTCAGACTCAGTTCAGTTAACACTGTTGTGGCATATCGCTAAAGATCTTGTTGACGCTATTCGAGCTGAATGCAGCAATCCTTTGTATCAATGTTTCGTGTCCATCAGATGCGTGCTCTGCAATTAAAAGCTCAGAGATTTTCGTATCATTGATCAATGTTGGATCATCTTCGGTCACGCCGGGCGGCTGTTTCAATTCTTAATGTCGAGCCTCGTTTGTTTTATCTTGTTCTAAAAAAATCACATCCTAGTCAGTTAACGCCAATGATGTAGAGTTTCTACAAGATTCGGCCAATGAATGATTCGCCTGTTAAGGCAAGCCGAAATAAACAGCGTAGCTATTCGTTTCGTATTCAACATTCAACTAAACCTAATCATTTCATAATTTAAATATGCAAATGCATGCCAGATTGAGTCTGAAAACCGGCATCCTGTCAGTAGGTGATACAGGCTAAAATCTTTCGAACAATGTCATCTGAATTTTTTTTTAAATTCACCTTTTCGGCTTCATTTCGATCCAAAATTTTACTGCGCTGTGTGGTGTGTGGTGGTGATGTCATTTGATAAAGATGCTTCAGTTGCAGGTTGCAGTTTGCAGTTGGGGTTGTGTTGCTTCTTGGTCATCTACTCAATGTAAGTTGAACTATTCTCTAATGGGTTGCATTTGACACAGCAGATGGTGCTGCCTTTACCAGAATTCCTGGCAGAATGAGAGGATAATGGTTTGTTACTTGGCAAATTGCAATTTGCGAAACTTACCAGTCTTTCGGCTTTGGCTTGGTAGAGTTTGGTTGGAATGAATGAATTGTGTTTATGTGTTGTGAGTTGTAAACGCACATAGACATAGAATTCGAATGCGATTTTTTTTTGGTTGAGTGTTGAGTCCATTCACTTTTAGTACGTCTTTATCTGTAGGCGCTGGATATTGCGAATTATTCGAACAATAAGCCACGCTGTTCTCTGTTTGTCCTTTAACTTGATAATATACTATTTTCTCCATTCAAATGTTTTGTAATTAACTATTTCGCACATTAACGCGTTACTCCACTTCATAAACTGTAACACAGGAGTTTAACGACATTTCATACATGCTATTTTAATTCAACTCGTATTTCGTAGTGTAGTGTGATTCGAATGAAATTATTCAATGGATAACAACTAACAAGCATTTGACATTAGATTAATAGTGTGAAAGAATTAAAAACGCTGTCAAAACTTTCCTTGGATTTTAATGCGAGCTATAGCTGATTCAGCTTCCGCGTGACGTATCATGCATCATAAAAATAGTGCTTAAACTGATAGTGGCCCAAAACGAATGAAGTTTCTATTAAATGCTAGAATGAGAATTCTAAATGTAGAAATATTGCAATACAGAATACAGTACAAGTAGAAATTAATGTTTATTGTTTTAAAAATGTAAACATAGTTTTTGATGAATACGTATGAATGTACGCCAATGCTGAGCACCGTAATATAACGATAAAACTGTACTTCCTGGATATTTATAATTTTGAGCTTGTTCAGATCAGACTATCAGTCTGATTGATATTGACTAAAGCGAAAATCATTAAACGGTGACGGTGAAAGAATGTGAATGCTAGAAGAACCAAGAGAAGGAACAAAGAAGGGAGATTGATTTTATTGGTTCCTGTCATTTTTCATATTTACACGGAACTTAAAGAAACTAGCTTTTAAAGCGAATTTCATCCTTACTCTAGTGGCTTGAGGATAACTCAAAAGAAAGACACTTTTCCAAAATAGTTTGAAATACCAAATACCAAAGGTACTTCAATTGGAAGCGGAGGGCTTAGGTCACCGCAAAAATATTTTCGGAAGAGAGTCGCAGCCATTGGCCATTGCCATTGGATTATAACATGTCAGAGAAGAAAGCGAATTATGGTTGAAACTCAATAACGAGTCAATGGTGGGTCACGAACATCCAAGAAAGTTTTGAAAGCAAGTTTGGGAAAATCTTGGCCCGGAATTCAGTCCGTTTTCGACGGTCACGGCACGGGCCGCAAAAACGTTTCGATGGATCCTCTTAGTTGACCTCCGCCTTCACATGGTTCCTCTGTGTTATGCTTTACAGCAGTTCCGCTTGTGGATACACAGACAACTGATATGCAAAAATCGGTCTTAAGACGCGGTCAAAAACGCATCAAAAAACAGTCAACAGTTGGTCAAAAGTTTTCGGTCAACAAATAATTCGTCAATCGTAGGCACAGAAGTACACAAATCTCAAAGCATGCACTGGGAAATACATAGCGTTCAAGTTCAAGCATTATCAGTTGGATGAAGTTAGCTGTTCCTGTTCCGCGTGGTGTCTGCTTGACAGTCGAAAGTGAAAGTCAGAAAAACTGTCAACTTCTTTAAAAAAATATTCAAATACTTTCCACCGTCTTCTACTTCTGATAAGTAAGTCTTTCCTTTTCCTATGAATAAGATTAGCGGACTACAAAATGAAATAAAGCTTGGACGTGGAAGTCGACTTGACGATGACATATCGGAAGATTTAATGAACCTGAACTAGCGACTTCAGAGTCCCCAACTATTTTCCGTTTGACTGTTTCAGAGGAATGAGGAACGTCAAGTTGGTTTCGTTTAGTTCACGTACAAGGCAGATGAGATAATGGGATATCGATTGGGCGAACTCAACTCGTCAGATTTCTTCAGCCGGCGCCGAACCAACGAGTAAAGTTCCATATCCGTCCTATGCGCTGCGGTTCTGGATTTCCCCAGAATCAGATGAGGTTGAAGGGGGGAAAGGAGCTGTTTTTTCATGTGCTCTGCACGAAGAAGGGAGCGCGGAGCTGTAGGCCTGCACATTCACTGCATTGGATTGGAGTGAGTGGAGGGCTAGACGAAGTTTCATTTTGTGGCTGCAGAGTTGGAGTCTGTCAGTTCATTTCCCAAGTTGAGCGGAGTGAGGTAGGACGGCTTCTGTGGGGCTGGCTTGTGTTTGGCTAGGGTTCATCACCTTATCTCTCGTGCGTGTACTTGAACGGATTCTGGACCCACTAATCACAAGGCCTTCAAGTCCCCCTTCCTCACGCATCCGCTCACCCAAGCCTTCACCTTGGTCTTTGTTCTGACCCCTGGCCTTTCTACTGTCTCCAAGTCTTCACTTCCTACCTCGTGTCAATCTCGAGTCCCGAATTCGGGCAATGTCCACATTGGCTGGACCTACGGCCCCCATGCTCGGCCATCATCCCCACCAGCATCACCATCATCAGCAGGCTGTACTGGCCGCAGCTTATTTCCACACGAGCAGTGGGGCAGGTGGAGCAAGCGGCGGGACGACGGGGAGCAAAGGGTCGAGCGGTGGGGCCAGCATGGGCCCCTTCCATGCAGGCTCTGGTTCAGCTCCTTCCCAGCCCTCGGCCAGCATCCTGAACAACAATGGGGGGACTGGAGGCAGCAACACAAGCGGATCTGAACGCTCCTCCCCCGTCGACATACAACCCGACAGACCAATTGGATACGGGGCTTTTGGAGTAGTTTGGTAAGTGACATTTGGAATTTTGCTCTTAATTTGTAATTTAAGTAAGCAGTTCATAGTTCAGAATTTCATTGTAAGATGTGGATATACAATATAGGAAATTATTTAGTTTAGTTCTGGCATCCGGTTTGAATTTCGAATCTAGTTTCAACAGGCTCACAGCCAAGCTTGATTCAATTTCCTCTAATGTCTAGGCCATAGGCTGCGGATTTGTGTTTGTTTTTTGTTTGTATGAATTTACATATATCAGCAGGAGTGAGGAGGTTAAATTCCAGGTAGTGGAGACTAGACGCACAGACGATCCGATGTGCGATACCCAGAATTCCTGAGAATAACAGTGAGTATATAGAAGTGCACACAGTCATGCTTGCTCCAGACATTAGTATTCAGGAATTCCTGGTTCTGATTCAGAGGTTGGGGATTCTTGATTCATAGGAAATAAAGTCAGGGTATGTGTGTGTGTGACGCAATCTTGAGGATAGACGAGATCTAACGATTAAGACAAGTCCATCAGCCAGATAGAGTATAGGACTCCTTAAGACATAAGATGCTACACTACTACATTCTACACTGATGGATCGCAGCATCACTATCTCTGTGCGTGTTGCGTGTATGTAGCAGTGGCTACAAAGTATCGCCTCCCTGATCCTGATCTATTTCTCGAGCTCCAACTTCTAATGCTATGTACTTATGTAGTTTCTAAGTCAATCAAACACTAGTCTTCCATCTTCCATCTATACCATTTTGCGTGGGATGAGATTGGTATTAGCTCAAGAGACAGCGACAGAAGTGAGATCCGCACACGTGTGTACTGAGTACTGAGTCTTTATTTCTGTAGAATGAAATAGTAGAAAGCAGATCTCTGACGTCATGCTCACGTATCTGTTAACTGTAAAGTAAAGCAGAGCAGTATAAAAATTATAACAATCCAGTGAATTGGAATTCTAAATAATGCAATTGTGCTTCGTACTTCCATAAAGTTATATATTCAGAACTAAGTGTGCTTAAATTATAAATTATGGACTTCTTGCGTAGCGAAAAGTCTGAGTACTTTTGTGTCACGTGCTATTCTTCCACTGTTTCATGCATAGTTAATAGTTATGTAATCCGAAGCATGTGGTGGGTACTGGAGCTGCTAATTACGGTGCAGTGGCACTTGAACTTCTCTACTGACTTCAATGGAATAGCTAATTGGTTAAAGTAGGGGAAAATTAAGCCCGTGTTGAGATAATCTGGTCTTGTGCTGCGAAGTTAGAGCACAGAGCACGGGCTTTGAGCCTCTCAATTAAATGTCATTATTATTAAATTGTCATCTAATCTCTGCACGTACCTGACAACTGCCAACAAGCATATGTAGAACCGAAGTTCAACCTTTTAGATTACATTATCAAGAGATTCCCAGTTAATATTCAATGGCAAGTAATTCCTTTGTGGGCTTTAATGTACTATATGGGGCAGTCAGCTGCCTACGTCAAGCGGATGTCACGTCCATAACGAGAATTCCCCGTAGATAATACAACTCAGTGTTTCCAGTTCTAATGGTTTCTGGTACAATTCTAGAAAAGGAAGCAATTTACTTGGATAGAAGTTTCCCTAGATTTCTCTGTATTATTTGTGTTTCGAAGACCTGACTCTGGACAATTTTCTGTTTTACTTAACTTATGCATAACTAATGTATTTACATATCAGATCCAGATAAATCTGAGTAGTGGTTTCTTGTCAGGGTCAATGTCAGTGTCATTGGTTGGGAGTACTTCTCAGAATGCATGTCCTTTGTGCTTTAGAAACTGTGGTTCTTGTACGATTCCATTTTTCTTTGTCTTGTGCGTATCGTGTCAAGAGGAATCTTGGGATCTTTTTTTGTGAGTAATGACAATTACTGTGACGTCAGGCCAGGGTCGGGGAATTGTGTCTTCTCTTTGTTAGACAGAGACAATGGATATGAGGCAGGAAATCCAGGATCAAGTGGTACCTGGTCTATCTTCTCTCCTTGTATTGTTGTCCGTTGTTGGCGTCTGGTTCTGGCCTGCGTTAGCCGTTTTCTAACCCCAAACGTGCATAATATTATACATAATGTGCGGCTTGGATTAACCAAACACCTGCTCTGAGCCTAGCAAGAACATATTTCCGTCCGTCGTCCGTTTCAACTTTTTTGAGTTGAGTTTAAAAAGGTTAGGAAGCAGAATTTTGGCAACAGCCCTTCACGGTTCGCTGTCAGCTTAATGCTCGGGAGCTCATTCACCCAATCTTGTATGCATACCAATCTACTCACTTCCACTCCCGATAAGCCTTTTTCCCCACATGCAAAATTCCACGATCTGGTGCGTAATATCTGAGAGTTTATTTGCTACGAAGGAAGAGGAGAAGCCAATCACTCCTTTCAGTTTGTATAGTGCGCTGTTTGATTTTGTTCTACGTACATGACGGCTACGCTATCAAGTTTCACAATTCGAGTCGTTGTTCGGAATTAGATTCAAGATTCCTAGAACGTCACTTCTAAAATTCAAAAATAGATTATTTTGCTCGAATTGAGCGGAGTGGGATGTATATGTACGATGCAGAGAGAGAGCGCAGTTTTATACTCAGGCTCATCTGAAAGTCAAAGATCAATGCTCTCTCCGATCAATTTAGAATTTCAAAGAAAATGCATAAGTTGGTTCTAATATATTTGATGTAATCCTTAGAAAGCACGGCGTATTCCAGAAGATTTAGTCATGACATGACTCACTTTCTTTTTCTTTGTCCTTTTCTTCTTTGGGAATGGAACGTCCAACTCTGCGTCTAAAGTTCAATAATACACACTCACATGTGGAAACAGAGTTCAAGTCGAGTCAGACAAATACGAGAATTTTTCTTGAAGCTTTTGCCAAGTCAGAGCTTTGAAGTTTGAATTTGAGACTTCGTAGTATGGTATGTTTACGTAATGCGTTTGGATCGTAGTTCGTAGTTTCATGGAACATATGCATTTTTGGAGTCTGAGACGAGCACAAGGAATCTCCTGAGAATCGTGGAAAGTTGTTTACTGTTGATGACTATTTTCCCATGGAGGAACAAGGCTTTTCCTTCATCTGCTCAGGTGCCAGTTACCGAGTTGCTGAATGGTGGATAACCAATAATAATACGAAGACGAAGTGTATCCAAGACAGATGTGGAGGCTTGAGCCTGGTCATCCAAGTCTCTAACTGAAATCCTGGTCCCAGATCCCTGTCTGGGATCTGGGACCAGGACAGACCCACAGGATTTTTTGAAAAGCCCAATTTTTTTTTCTGCCAGGATGAGAGGCAGATGTGCAACGCGGAGATGCGTTTTTTGGGGTGTTTGTCTCCTGGCAACAGGCTGGGACGACCCTACTTCACAGAGGCATGCTCTGCTAGGTCACTAAAAGGATCCTTGTTTTTGATATTGGTTGCCTGTTGCCGGGCTGAGCCCTTTAAGTCCTCCGGATTAGATTAGTGAGAGATGGAAGGGAAAAGAACAGCTGCTGGGAGAACTGGAGCTCCTGCTCGAAATCTCCGTGATTGTTGTGGCCTGTGCCGAGGAAATCATGATGCAGAGTCATATCCTGCTCCTGATTCTCGTCTTCTCTTGTTTTTTTATTCCGAGTCTCAGGTAGGCACTTGAAGGAAACAAAAGTACTTGTTGCTATATTTGGACTCTTTTTCAAGGCTCATGACTGACTGGAGGCCAAGAAGTAACTTTGGAAATGGGCAGGTGGTCGGTGGTCGTCGTTCGATGGAAGCACGTTCTAAACTCCGCCTTCCCCCAGTTAACCTCTTCTTATTCTTGATACTTACTTTTATGATACTTACTCAATTCTCTCTACATGAAACGAACCTTAGGTCAACAAGCCTCACGAGATTCCAGGTGATCATGATCATCCGAAACAGTTGGGTAGCGGGAGGCTGAGGTCTGAAATTTAATTTGACCAACTCAGAACTCTAGTTTGCAATAAGTATGTAGCTTTTAAAAAAATGTAAAGAACTCACATCATCTGGCAGGCCTTTCCAATTTGAAAATATCCACTTTGTGCGGTATGCTTCTGCAGGGTCCTAAATATTCAGAGAAACTTCTTTGTCATGACTAAAAGCAGAAACTCGTAAACGGAACATGCCTTGAGTAAAAAAGAGAGATTGCTTTCTAGCCTCCAATTGTTCTGTGTGAGGATAGCCTGTCGGTATTATTTATTTATATTTTCACTTTTACTCCGAGTAGTACAATGTACAGTACGATACTTACATAGAATGCAGTCAAGTACCCATTTGCAAAAAGTAAAAACACTAATATCATGCGTGAAGAGGGAAGAAACTAATATCTCTTCTCAGTACTCGCGTACCTGCCATTATTTCCGCTCGATTGGCTCATTTTATAGTTTGCTATTATGAAAGTAAAGGATTATCAAGGTTCTCAATGACTTCTGATAATACTCACACACCACCTAACCCACTGAATTCTACTAGCTTTGAAGCTATTTCAAAGTCTCAACTTTTGAGCTTTTTCGCATCATAAAAATTGAATAATTTTAATTATGTGCATTATAGTAGGTACTACTACTTCCTTTCCACATTTATTGCGTTATTCCGAACTCTATTTTAAACAACGTGCGTTGTACGTTGTACGCATGTAGTGCAGCATCCCACTCACGTACGTAGAGACACTTTCCGTTTTGTTCCCCCAATTAAAGCATAGCTATGCCTGTAGCATGTGGAAACTCCTCGACTGAAAGTTGAAAGTTTTCTGTGTGCAAAATAAGGGGAAAACTTTCAAAGGTGAGAATTGAGAATATAAATTCCTTGGGTTCTATTCTATCTCAGCGGCTGATCTTCTGAGTTATTATACTACTGTTTCTATTACGTGTACTATATTTACTACTCTCTCATTTTAATTACCAATGCTCACGTTGAGCCTGCAGAATAGGTAGTATTATATTTTATATTGCCAAGTCAGGAGAAGAAGATACGGAGTGCAGTCCTATTTAAATTGGTAAATTCGAAGAGGATTTCAGATTCCATTTCATTAGAGCCGAAGCCAAGTCGAAAGTTGGAGTTTGTCTTCCTCCTTCCCATCTTGCCACTTTTTGCTCAAATAGGGAGGTTCAATCAAATATTCCAAGGAAATAGAACTAATTTATGCTCTCGTACGACATGGCATCAGAAGAGGACGGACGCCTTTTGGCTTCTGAATATCAAAACTTCCCCAGCTGCACACAGGGTTTCCTTCACGTTTCGATTGAGTAATTCCACTGTTTTGCTTAGAAACGAATTGATATAACTTGAACATCCAGATTTAGCTACTTACTCCTGTTTAATGACAACTTGTTTAACCTAGGGTGCAAGGGGACGGACTTGGTGCGCGAGTTTCATAGTTTTTAACAATGGGAGAAGTGCGAGGTTAGTTTGTTCATTCTGTGACAAATACAAATCCACGGAAATTAGTTCTAAGGTTACCGTCGACCTTGCGTACGAATGGTAATGAAAGGATTGAACTTGACTTCACCATTTTTCTTCTTCCACTTACCAATATGCGGATTAAGTACGTAGAGACTCGAGCAAGTTGGATTCGCACAACTATCCTAACTTACGCGTAGCATACTTGTTGAGTAGAGGTCACAGGTCTCATTGAGATTCTCAAGATCGTTCACAAGCAGGCTGAGATGAGAATGAAGGTGATTAGTGGAATTAATGAATAGCATTACTATGTAGTAGGTGCCATAGTCAATGAAAATAGCACGAGGTATGTGTGGAAGTTTCCCGTAATTCCTGATGAACAGGGTGAGGGCTTAATTTTTTGCAGCAAATACTGAGAAATCTGAACTATTTCTAAAGTTTAGCTAAAACCAAATTTTGATAGGAAGAGTTTAACAACTTTAACTTTTAGATGTTTGTATATGAACCTGCCTCAGGAGACGATTGCTGATTTCTTAAATTATACTAGTTCTCAACGGATTCTGATTTTCGACACAGTATTAGCTGAAATTCAAAAGGTGTGCCTCACAGAAGAGCTCAGAGCATGGCGACAAGGTTTGAGGAAAGGTAGATTGACAGAGTTATGATTTCTTCACTATGACCATTGCTACTGTCAGCTATTATTTTGTGTAGCAATAATGTTGAGTCTAAGGTTTTCTATAACATTTAGCCTTCGTCCCAATAATGTTTAACCTTTTCACTAAACTAGTATTAAGTGGGGACGCATGCTATTTCCTTCTCATACTGTTACCTACATGTACTTATGCCAAAGTGAGGAATTTGATAAGGTGGTAAGTATAAAGCATAAGGAGAATATGTATTGTGGTTTTATGGCACTTAGTTGTGCGACACTGAGTGTGTTGTGTGTGAAGGATGACTACTGGTAGTGTGTACTGCGTTAAGCGTTTTGCATTTGCTTGGATAAGAAGTTGGATTGATTGAGAGAAGAGAATTTTGAATGAGGGAACAAAGGAGTCCTACCTGTCCATTATCTTTAAAGTGAAAGGGTGAAACGATAGTTCGTGAAACCTTTGTTTCTACGGATACATCATAACTTCTAATCGGAACAGGCTTAAACGCCCAACGAGATCAGTCTAGGCTAGGCTCACTACTTGCATGACGGCCAGGGATTCCTTCTTTGTACTTCTCATAGGTAGTCAAAATCCTGTACGAGGGTAGATTCAAATGTTGCCAACCTTTTTAAAATCTGGATAATTCTAGAGCAAATGAACGACATTGATACAGATACGAGTATGGCCAATGTACTGTGCTTTGAGCTGAGGCTACATATGTTTGAGAGAATATTTCCGGAAAACTTTAATAAAAATTCTGCTCAATTTCGATAATTTGAAGACAAAGGCTAATCCTTTTTGCCTCTATTTGTACAATTTTTACGGGCATTTAAGAAGCATATTAGCTGTACGGTATTCGGTATCATTTTATATTTAAAAATAAAACGAAAATCAAAGGTTGATTCGAACAAAGGATTCAATGCTTTTAGTTGAAAACATGGTTCGTCACAAAATATCAACGTGTAAACTGTCTAAGGAGCTCATTAGTATTTTAAAAGCATCGGAAACATATGAAATGATCCCCTTCGGATCTCAGATCCCAGGTTTCAAGGATTTGAACGGGCATTGGCCATTGAGTTGCCATGATTGAAATGAGGGAAGGTAGCTCGGTTGAACGATTTGTGTTAAAGCCCTGTCTGATATTCTCCATGAGAGACTCCGTTCCCTGGTTTGTTTTTATTAGGTAATAATATCTTTCTCTTCCTTTGAGGTTGCTGGCTGGTGCGGATGCTGAACTGAGTAGTTCTGTCTCTGTCTGTCTGTCTCTAGCCTCTCTGAAATTAGCTCAAGTCAGCGGCACCGCCGAGCAGTTCATCCAGGTCTTCTTCCATCCAATATCCCTTTCCCAACACACATTACACGTGGGGATACAAAAAATCCTGTTCTCTTCACAGTGTTATGTAATGGAAAATGGAAAGCACACGGGCTTCTTTAGAAGGAATTCATCCAGAGCACAGTTCCCATCTCTACATATGCTCAGTTGCTTTAAAATAGTTGTACTAAACTCAAGATAGCCCTTCAATTCTACAAAGTATTCTGTTGAACTGGCTCGGTTGAACCTGATCCGGCTTTTTGGACGGATCCAAATTCCTCTGATTTCATTGTTTTGCTCAACTACAAAGGTGGAGAATGATGTAGAGCATGAGGCATGTTGGGAGTCGTGTATTATTGGAAACAGTTAGTTGGGAAGAGGACTGGGTTTTAGAAGGCAGTGGAGGAGAATGGGAAGGTAGGTTACCTACTTAGCTAATAGACAGGTAGGTTAAACCAAGACTTTTTCTCTATAATTCCTCTGCCAGCATGAAGCCCAACTTGGCTTGGATGGATTGTGAAGATGTGAGGGCTCCTTGGACCAAGAGGGTAATTTGTTTGTAAGTAGACGTGGAAATGCTGGCTGGGTCTTTGGTTTTTCCCCTGCCAAGGTTCCTTCTTCCCTTGGAAATTCTTACCTGGCTCCTTTGTTCTCTTCCAAGGATGTCCTTAGAGAAAGAAATTGGTAGGCTGGTCCAGAAGAGCAGAAAACTTACTTAAGTTACCTCTGCCCTCCAGCACAAGGACCTTCTTTCTTGCCCGTCATTCCATAATCCAGCCTCAGTCCAAGGCTTTTCAGGTGATGAGGGTCTATTCGGGAGTAGTCCAACTGCACTTGAGTCCATGCCCGGTTTACCTGCCAACCTTCCAGCCTCCTACCACAGTTCATCCCAGCAAAGAGGAATAAAAAATACAATGCATGGCCATGCTCAGGAACCTCCCGTGTCAGAGCTGGAGGATCCTCCTCTTCTTGGAGCCAAGGATTTCAGATTTCAGATCCAGGAATGTGTGTAGAGTAAATGCTCAGCACTCACTCATGCTATGCATATTTCACAGCTCGGCTCATCTGGTGTCAATGTCAATATCAATCCTGAATCTGATCAATAGCCCAAGCTCAGCATCTACGTGTTCTTTGGACTGTTTTATTAAGCACAAAGTACAAGCCCATTTGGCAATGATTTGGAAAACTTGTTAAACGTCCGAACCGAATAATAATAGGATCTGCTTGCAGCTCAGGCATGATGAACTGGCGAGCGGGGGAGTATGATCTCACAAGAGATTTACAGCAAAGTTTAACATTTTCTGGGGAGTGCGTTGGTGTTGAGCACAAGTTACAGTAAGTGGGCTATGTTGGAGGCGATGGCACATCCTTCCCATCCACGTGTGTTAACTTACGACTGTGCCACTATATTTGCTGCAATATGGAATCATCAATGAACTTCTTCATCAAATCGGAATGCAAACATGTTAAAACTATGCGTCAACATCAACACTGATCCTATATTGAGATATGATCCATTTACTCCGCGAATAACCATTGCACAGTTGAAAGAACGTGAGATATGCAAATGAGCGTTCATTGATTCAGTTTATTTCAAGGAGCTGTCTGAATAGGATTTATTTGATGTCGTATCCGTGTTCTTGCGATTAAAATAGTCTAATGCACTGGATAAGTCCGGAGTGAATGAATTCATTAAAGTGGTCGTGAAGAGCAGAAAGAAGTTGGCAGACTTTCTCAGTTTCCATTCCACTGGATCGAACAGAATGAGAATGAACCGTAGCGAAGAGGTTCTATTTCGTCTGGAAAGGAGTTGATAACAAATGCTGAACCGAGATTAGAACCAGGCCTCTGACTGATTGCTACAGAGATCAAAGTTCTGTACTCGAGACGGGCTTGTATATTTTAACCTGACTGATCCGAGACGAGGACAAGAACCAGAATACGGGAATTATTAAAGTCCCTGTGTCAGGCAGGAATAGGTTGGGCGTGATAGACCAAGTGGCGACTGGCGACGCTCTGTATTCATATGCATGAGACCATACTTATACTTAACTGACATTCACACGAGTTGGTTGCACTGAACTTTAAAATGAACTAGGATTCGGGAGAGAGCCAAGAAAATCCGGGAGCATACCAGCTCCAGATGTGTGAGACAATAAAAGCAACTTTTATGTCACTTCTCATTTGTCTTGTCGCCAAGTAGATATATGCATATTTTATACTCTGCCACTGCCTAACATGCTCCAAGGGATGCGAGGCTCAATGTCGAGTTTAGCCTGACTTTGAAATCACTTGTGCCATTTACTTTAAATATCCGATTTTATATCCCCATAAATAGCAACTTAGAATTTAGTTGTGAGGTTAGGACTTGTCAGCGTGTCGTGTCAAGGCTTGTGACAGGCTCGATGCTTCATGTACTGCTTACTACTTCATGTACTCCCTGTCTTGTGGGTGGTGAGTGCCGATGCGACTTAGCTAAAGAGATTCGGATTTACTGCTTTTACTTTAGTGGTGGCTACATGCTGCATGCGGTTTCTGTACAGAAGGAGATTTATATTTAATTTAATGCGTTTCTTGTACTTTGAGCGGAGAATCAGATCGAAGAAGCATCACTTCGTGTAAATACGTAGAAAAAATTGCATGTGTTTCATGATTGGTAGGCATGCAGCTCTGGCGTTCCTCATCTCACGTATCTGGGCTTAAATGCCAGAAAAGAGGAAGTTGAACTGAGTGTAACACGAAATGATCTTTGTAGCTACATGGAAGTGCTCAAAAAATCCACATTATGGGTTTGCTTATGGTTGTCGTCAATAGTGATTGAATGCAATGGTTGGAATTTGAAATTCGACATAAAATTAAAAATAAACGAGCTAATGCAATGGTTGGAATTTGAAATTCGACATAAAATTAAAAATAAACGAGTTATTTATTAATGTTCCTTTCCAAAATCGGGTTTGTAATGTGAGCTATCATCACCGCAACCACATTTGGTTACCTTTCAGCATTACCTTTCAGCTTTGCCTTTCAGCAAGTTACCTTTCAGCATTCAAACAGCCGACCACGACGGTCTGTATGCTAAGCTAAGCTCTTCTAATCTGTTGATGAACTTTAGCGAGCTTAATGAAGGCTCAGTATCTTTCTGAGGAATTAGTCAGGGTCAACAGTCGGTTCTTCGGGAATATTGTGTGACGTGGTTGGAACTGGAACTACGTAATACGTATTTGACTGATAAGCAAGCTGTTGGCCCATTATCGGGATCAAGAGTAGGTGTTCAGCTTTTTGCCGTTGCGTGCTATTAATTTTGGACATCTCTTCTGATGTACTTACAAACTCACACTTACTCTCCAAATTGCATTTCGTGATGCTATTTCGGTTCTTGCAGCACTTATTTGGAGGGTGACGGATCCAAGCTGCAGCACGTGTTCTATTCTACGTAGATTCAGTCAAGAAGCAACGTACTGAAGGAGTCGGGTACGTAGCATACTGTTGGAACGCATTATTTCGGAATTCTATGATGCCCTGAACCAGAGTACACAGGATTTGAACGTAGTAAATGGTGTGAGTTGAATAATAAAGGAGTGTCATTATGATGTAGTCACTAGCAACAAAAACATGTGGAACACCACTTTACGGATGGCTGCATCTTGACCTGAAAATACGTTTCGTACAACGTCTTCAACTTTTATAAGGAGAGATGAAGAAGCTCCTGCATGTTGTTTCTCAAGTGTTTACTTCTTCCCAAACTCGGCTCTTTCTCACAAAAAAGCTCTGTTTGGGTTCATGAAGATTGGATGAAGGGGATACGCTCTCACTCTGCCCATTATCACGAGCACTACTTGCTTATCTCCTATTAATGCGCTCGAGAAATGCGTCAATGGTGGTTTCGGATTTATATTTTTGTAAGGATCTCCTTGGTCTGGAAGAAACTGCTTCTACCCTACAATATTCCAGCTCGCGAACCAGAGGGAATAATTCCCTTAAGTAGGATGTTTACAGTTTTCAATCTCCCGTCTTTGTCATCCGACCATTTGAGCCCTACTCCAGACTACTGGAGGAAACGGAGTCTCAGACTGGATGTTCAGGGCTGGTTAGACAATATAGCCTTAGCCTTGGTTCTATTTTGTACACAAAGGTGGTTCATGGAAAGGTAGGGTCATAAACTGGCAAGATTCTCTTCTTATCCTGTCCTGCAACCGGAGACAGGGGACCAGGTTGTTGATAGCTAAAGGTCACATTACAACTTCTTCAATGCCTCAGCATTTCCGTCCATCTGCGGTAGAAAGAACCATTTCCAGAGTGGAGTTTCGGGTTCTGTTCCTATGGGTACTTGGGCCACGAACTTTAAACTTTAGTTGGGAGTAAAGTACAGGCCAGGCCACCTCTGACGTACATCCCAAGAGTCTCTATGCTGTATGGGAGGATCTTAGCATGAAGGAGAAAGCTGAGACTCGGATAATCTGTATAAAATTATATATTGGTCCGGTCCAACGGTACTCGAGGGCTTGGGTTGCCTGTACACGAATGAAGCTCAGATCCGAACACAGAACACCACCGTTCCATTTTATTTCTTGAAACCCTGTTCATGTTCAATGACGTGGACGTTGATGGAAAGGTTCGGTGAAGGAATAGGCCTGGAAAACAAAAATCTCCGAAATAGTCTTCTCTTTTGTGCACAATCCCCTTTTTCTTCTGCTGCTTAAAGGAACTTTTGAAGTTGTTGTGTTCCATGCC
>JAQFXZ010000146.1:0-29257 GCA_034694025.1 Ceratophysella scotica | reverse complement strand
ATTCCATTTACAGGAAATTTTCCGATTCCAATCCGATTCCAATACCTCAATTTTTTCCGATTAATTCGAATTCCGATACCGATACCAATACCCATCCCTGGCTTCATGAGGAAAAGCAGTTTTATTGGACCAATCCCAGGGAGCTTGATCAGGCAGTAGTATACTACTGCCTGATCAACCTCCCTGGACCAATCCTAATAAACACTCTAATATACAAATACCTAATTGAATGTGCTATGTTTTAATGCATCCAGGCAGAGTGATCATCCAGACTTGGTAAAGGAATATGAGGAATGACTACATTCATAGTATAAAATAGAAATTGAAGCAGCTCCTCCTCCAAACCTCAGCAACTGAAAACTCGTAGTGAAAATTATGCGAATATTTTAGGTAGTATGTAGCGTCAGATATGTAGAGAGAGCTAACAACATTTACTAATTAGAGTATGCGAAACGATCTTCATCGTGATTTCCAAGATCACTAAATCATTTGTACCACCATATTGTGGTTTTATAAATTACATTTATGAGTATATACTACATAGAGTAAGTTCGCTCATTCAAATCGAATTGGCCTGTCGGAAACTCCATAAGACTAATGTAATGTATTCTGTCTGCGCTGTGCAAATATGGAAATCAACACTATTTATTCGATAGAAAAATTGCAAAATCAATCCGTAAAATATAAAATTGATAATACAATACAGTTCTCGATGCATCTCAGTGCTTTATTTTATGCACTACATACATAATACACATACACATACGACAACGACGCATATATGACGAGTACAACTCAGAACTCACTTCGTGCATCATGTGGAAGAATGGGGAAGAACAAGTACACAGCCGTTTTCTATTCTACGATACCCGATACCATGTAACGTACCATAGTCTAATTATTACGTGAGCGAGCGACGAACAAGTCGAACTATTCATGCATTGGGATTGGGAGTTTGGGATGGGTATGGGAGGAGTTTGCGGTGTTCGTCCATATAATAAAAATCACCAATAGGAGAACCGGACCGAAACAAAGGCGATCAGCAGATCAGACCGGTGGGGGTGTGGGGTGCGACCGAAGAAGCCGGAGCGGAGTGGAGAAGAGCGATTAGGATTCAGACGGGGACGGGCAGGACGACGGGACAAATTCCTAGGCCCCTCGACCCCCAAGCCATACCATTGCTCCATCCAACGTGTTGTTGATGAACAAGTATAGAAAGAAACCTCGGATTGCTGACAGAATGTGTTTCAAACATGTCACATTATTTACAACGTATAAATCGCATTCGCTTGTTCTAATATGCGGTATCTATCTTGAGTGTTGTGCTAACAACATTATTATTTAACCATACAAGATACAATGAAGATAGCTTGCCGTATTCTGATATTACAGAAGCCTGTATACTTTTCATAATTCATGAGTACAAAAGAATACGGCTTGGGCTCATTTCTCTGTATTTTTCTGCTTTTCCAGTCCGACCTGAGGAACTGAAGAATGCTCACCGAATGTTTCCGAGTGCCTACCCGGAGCTGCACGTCAACTACGTTCTGCTAGTTCTGCTGTATTATACGAACCCACACCGCACCGTCTTGTCAGCGTCGCCGCCAGTCGCCACTTGCGCTTAAATCTATATAGCTGTTACCAACATAGTGCTTCTTACAAGATCAAATGTATTCTCTACGTTATCTACATATGCCACTGCTGTTGCATGATTCCGAACAAGATGACATGCATGCATTATGCATAATGCCTATGTTTCACAAAAATATGACATGAACGTAGAACTGTCTGAATATTGTTAGTATATTGAGTGTCAGTATATTGCGAACGACCTCAAGGTTTAACTAAAAATTTCAAGTTGTTTTCCGTTTTATCTTCGATATTTCATCATTACAAGTTTGAAATGTGAAAAATGAATTGTGTAGTGTATTGCGTTGACAGAACTACAAGTATTGCTTAATAATAATGAGAGATTTTAACAATACTATGCGTGTTCGTATGTATACTTCGTGACCAACACTGTGATATTTACAAATTTTCAAGGTTGACTACAATTGCACAGAGCAGGGAAATAATTTCCCGTAAATCCCAATATTTCCGGGTGAGAATTTACACATAACTTGTGATTTTTGAAATTAAACTCAATTCAAAAATTCCAAAAATCCATGGCATTGCCTTCACATTTCCCCACACGGGAGCCGTGGTAAATAATAATGTGTATCAAGAACACAAAACTCTTGGATTGTTTAAAATTTAAAATACAATATTACTTTTATTTCCGTTTTCACTTAATTTCTAGGTTTACAACTCAGGATTACATAATGCTATTTGATTAATTACATTAGAGTTCATATTTATGTTGTAATTTGTAATGTAATCATTGTGCATCATTCTCTGAATGCTACGTATGTAGCATGTACTTAACGTAATGTCTGTGCATTCCATAGTGAAGGCAAAAGAGGCGGGAAGAGGTCTGGGAGGTTCGGCAGGGAAACAAGAAGAAGGGTTTGCTGACTTGGATCTCTGAATTCCCTCCACTTCCTTCACTCCATTACTCCTTTGGCCACTGTGGGAAGAAGACATTAAATAGGACAGCTCCGTTTGTCACCTTCCAACCTTGGCTTGTCGTCCTTCAACTTTGACCGGAGCTACAGCGGCGGGACTTCGTCTGCCTTATAGGTAAGTCAACCGCTTGTCATGTGTGCCGCTGTCGGGTACTTGTCTATTCAGGTGTCAGGTCAGGTCAACAAGTCCCTTGTCCCTTGGCCGGCAATGACCATGCCGCTGATGCTGATGGCCGCTACATGCTACTTAATGCAGTACGGGGGTGGCTTGGGGGCCGGCCGGGTCAGGCAGCATAATACAGTACATGCTGGGGACCATCCTACTGTTCGAGGTAAGGGAGGGCAAGGCCGGACTACTGACTGCCTTCTTCGCCTTCATGAATCATGATCATGATGATGGCGGCTGGGTGGGGGTGGATTAGAGAGAGAGAACTGACGTCCAGGCTCTATGTCACCATCATCCTTGACTTGGCACTGCACACAGGCAGTATGGATCAGTGACCACATGCACTTGACATACTCGTTACTACCACTTTCTTGTGCCTAGTTGGCATGTAGGTAGTAGGTATGCTAGGTACTCATCACTTCTTCCTCTTCCATCCTCATCCTCAATCCTCATCGTCTCTCATCCATCATCATCAGCCAACCTGCGTTGTGCGTAGAAAATGCATTGTACGCAGTGAATACCTCAATCCTCAATACTCTGCTCTGCACACTCCAGTCATGAATACGAATGCATGAATCGTCTTGTTCTCGTTACGTTGTATGAATGTCCTGCACTAGGCAAGGCATACACTACTGCACCATGACCATGGGTGCATGATGCTCTACCGAGTACTTACCTTGTTTGCCCCTTGTCATATTATGTATTACGTTGTATGCCATACACTAGGGAAGGGAAAGCATGGTGACCCTGTATTTGACCTTTAAGCTTTCACCTTCGCCATGCAATGCGAGTATTCGCCTGCTTTAAAACAATATTTTCTGAAAAATTTTCAAGTTCTATAAGAAAAATATTTGATGACGCAGTGGTCAGGTCAAAGGTCACCAGAGGTCAAAGGTCAGCGGAGGTCAAGTTGTTGCATCATCTTGATGACCTCTTTGCTCTTCAATTTGTGATAGATAGTTTTTTTTCGAACTTCTCTAAAAACTTAGATTTTGAGTTTTTATTTCTTTTTGATTCAAATCAGGGTTAGTACATATTAGTCAGTAGTAAATGCTACATTTGAATTATTTACAATAAATGTTCAATTAGAAGCCCTTCTGTTAGATTTATTATTAAAATTTGATTAAAAGAATAAAAGAGTCCTAGCTATTATTTTTCATTTAATAAACAATTAAAAATCAGATATAAAAAATGGATGAATGAGTGTGCTTTGGTGTGTATGTCGAGCTCATCATTTTAACTTTACGAAACTCATGGTATTTAATCAAAATCATACATCACAATAAGTACAAAAAGTTAATTTAATAGATGTGCTTGCAATGTTGCAATAATAATTTGGTGTGGAATTGTATTGTGCATGGAAAGCGAAGGACGGTGTTGAAGTTTGTTTTGATATCAAATTGTATTCTATTTGATCCTCCTCTCAACTCAGTGCAATCCACAACAGCACGAGCCTCACACCCATAACATAAGTACAGCACGGTTCGTATTCATTATGATTCTTGGTTCTTCAGGTTCTTCTCCAATGTCATACTACGTACCGCATACTTTCACTCGAGCTCTCCTCGATGTTATGTGGATTTACCTGCACCATGTTTTTCTCTTTTTCGCAGTGCTTGCTTTGCATGTCTGATGTTATGCTTCAGCTTCATGCCATGCGGCATTATGAACAATTAAGAATGCTTGCTATTGCTCCTGTACTATTTCAGAATTTAGGTATTTGGCATATTCTACAATTTCTGTTTGTGCTGGGTTACTGCTAAAATTAATGTTAAATTAAATAAACACGATAATTTTTTTAAAATTGGTACAAGTGGTGTGTTTATTTTTATTTTGTATATGATGAAACAAACACGTAAACTTTAACATTGGTACAAATTTTTGTCTTTTTTTTTATTTCGTCTATGATTAATGATGAAATAAGCACGAAGACTCTTTAAGATTGCAACAAGTTTTTAATTTATTCTTATTTTGTATAAGTATGACAATTATTTGGATTGCTCCGATTGTGAAACTTCTAACTTGTACGTTTTATTGAGTTCTGTATACTGTATGCAGTAGATGTTTACTCAGTATTTACTTATGACTGAATCTATGGATTTATTTTATTGTAGGAAAGACTGATTGAAGCAAGTGGCCTTAACTCCTAGAAATGGGGCGTGGGAAGAAACGCCCGTCTGTATCGAGAGGGAGTGTTGAGAGAGGAACAAAATTAGCTACACTGCATGACGTGAGTAAATTCAATAATACAATCTTAGCTTGAACTTATCGCCATGTATGTTAACATTTGTAAGTAAATGTACTAACATTTGTTTCAGCTTCGGGCAAATCCGCTCCTGACAAGATGTGGAAGCGACCCCGCAAAGCAGCCTGCTTACGGAGAATTTATTTGGGCAAAGGCTGTAGGATCATGCTATTGGCCAGCCATGGTTTCTAGAGCAGAGGCGGGTAAGTCCGAATACCTACTAACTTAATTAAGAATTTGTCGGAAGAAAGGAGAGCACTAATTTGTGCACCGGTTTGTACTTCACAGATGAGCATGAAGAAAAAACTGACCTTGACGAGCCCACTCAGTTCGCTTTTGTAATGTACATAGAACCTAGATTCCGCTTGTCAGCGATGCAGTGGTCTAGAATCATTCCCGTAGATCTGGAGAAGATTGCCGAACAAACAGAACTTATCTGTCAGCTCAATGAGTTAGAGTCAAATAAAAAATCTTTCAAACAATCTAAGGCTTTCAAGGAATCTTGTGAGTTGATGAGCGAATTTGAGGATATTCCTGTTTTGGAGCGACAAGATGCGGCAATCGCCAGATGTTCTATACACCTGAAGATGAGTAAAACTGCTGTAAAGCGACGGCGTTCCAATAGTGTGGAGGTTAAGGCCTCACCGAAGATGCCGGTTCTTGTACCAATGACTGCTCCGGTAAGAATACGTTGAATTTCACGCATTCATCATTAACCAAAGGCTTCTATGCGCTAAAATATTATCGAAATATGCAGTAAAAATGCAAAAATATTTAAACAAAAACAAAAAACGACTTTTATATAAAAACACATATTTGAATTTCAAAAATCTAAGTTGTTATAAAATTCATTCAAAATTCAAAACACTTCAAAAATGTAAGAATTTTTGAGAAGCCCCACATTTAAGCAAATCGCAAAATTTTTGTAGTTTTTCAAAACTAAATAAGAATGCTAAACACTAGAAGCTTGGAAAATATTTTGAATAAAAATCAAAAAAAAATAAAAAAAAACTACCTCCAAAAGAGTCGATATACTCGTATGCAGTAAAAACGCAAGAATATGCTCTAAAACCGCAAAATATGCACCAAAATTGAAAAAAATTAAAAATTAGCAGTATAAATGTTGGTCATTGGACTCATGTGGATCTGAATCGTGACGGGCTTTACTCAAAAATTCTGCGTATTGAGTTTTATTGTTTAATTTGATGTAGGTGCCATCAGTATCAGATGTTACTGATGAAAATCTCCCACGGCGTGGGACTCCACGGCTGTCAAGCGCATACAAGTTCCGTCCTACGATCAATGCAGTCAAGGCTTGGGATATTTCCCTAGCACCGAATGACCCGAAGAAGAGCTCGGCAGATAATTCTGACTCTGCGTCTACTTCAACTAGTGGCTCAATTAGCAAGAAAAAGCCAGAGAGACCCACAGAGGCTGAAGCACTCCGTAAATGGACAGAAGCGAAGTTTAAGAATATGGATAAGCAGTTCCGTTTTGAATCCAAGGATATTATGTATTGCGCCAAGTGTCGTGAGATTCTTTCGGATCCTGGGATGGTGGCCAAATGTCATGACTTGAAGTTTCATCGAAACTGTCTTCAGGAAGTACCGGCCGGTGAGGTTTCAATTCAATTAATTATGATATGATGGCGGATATCAGGAATTTAACTAGCTGAATTGGATATTCTAGTTCCGGGAATTGACGGGAAATTAGGAGAGCCAACTTACAAATGTGAAGATTGCTTGGGTCAGAAGTGTGCTGTGTGTCACAAGCAGAGTAATAATGGAGAGGACGCCCCGCAGAAATGTTCGAAGTGCGATCTCAAGTTTCACAGAGATTGTGTTATGATTTCTTGGCCACAATGCGACGTCGTAGGCTCAAACGGACCCATCACTTGTCCATTGCATTTTTGCCACATTTGTAAGAATGAAGACAAGACCATCATGGGGAAAAATAGGAACTATAAACTGACAACCTGCCGTTCCATGCGGTGTATTTACTGCTTTTCGAGCTACCACCGAGGTAAGTCGAGGCAAATGTCCAGAAGTAGTTCCTAATTCTGGGCTTAAATCACTTTTATATGTAAAGTCATGAATATGTGTGTTAATGTTGAACAGGGTCGTGTATTCCGGCTGGTAGTGGAAGTACCATAATGGAAGGCCAGTTTCTCATATGCCCAAGACACCGCAGAGATGAGTCTCAAGGTCATCACAGGAAGGCCAAGAAGTTAGGATGCTTTATCTGTTATAAAAGTGAGATATTTTGGAATAATTCATGAGTCAAAAGTTGAGGTTCCTAGTAAACAAGTCCAATAAAATGTTCACTCTCCTCTGCAGGAATTTTGAAAACGGAAGAGTCGGTAAACTGCAACTTGTGCCAGTTCTACTTTCACAAGCATTGCGCCTATACCGAGGCTGATATCAAATTCGGAATCTCCTTTGAGAAGTACCAAGCGGACTTCAGATGTGAAAATTGTGTTTGGGGCATCTTCCCTGTATATGGACAGGTGGTTTGGTACCAGCAGCCGGGGTCCACGTGAGTGGATAAGAATTAGAGAATAAACCATTGAATCATAAATAAGGATCTAAGTATACTAATATTGAATGAAACATTTGTGAGCAGGTACTGGCCTTCTCTCGTGATGTACCCCAAAGATTCTGCGGCTCTGGTTAATTCCAGTTTGGTGCAATCAGTCGGAGCCTTCGGAGTGAATTATTGTGGCTTTGCAAGTCCGCTAATCTATCCGAACGGATTTTATTATCAAGCAATCCCACTTGATGTCTTCAGTACGGAGTTTCTGAAGGTACTCACTTCTTGTTTCGATTTTCTTGTCTTTTCTAAACCGCGTATCAACGATTAACCTTTGTATTCGTGTTCCCTTCAGAAACTAAATTTTTATCATAACCACAAAGTGGATTCAGCGGCCAAAGAAGCCTTTTATCTATTGAAATTGAGTGAAGCCCATCGAGATTCGATGCTTCCTCCTGTAAGTATATTGTGTCAATTAAAACTCGATTGTGACTATTCGTTTTTCCGTAATTTTAAACCGTTTTATCTAATTCGAATTTTAGGCCGAGCCAATCTATAAGAAGATTGACAAAAACATCATTCGAATAGCTCCAACGAAGGGGCGAACCTCCTGTAAGACTAAAGTGGCAACAGATAAAGAAGACGTATGTCCGTGTGGAAAGGAGGAGAAGACCGGTGATGTGTGTACAATTGAGTCTTCTTGCTTTAACCGGTAAGGAAAAATTCCCAGATCTTAAATTGCAGGGCTGACATAAAAAGATCATTGATTTTAAATCAAACTGTTTTTGATTTTTTTTTGATGTTTTTAAATTAACATGTTATTTGTATTTGTACTTGCATTTGATATTAATTTTAGCATGCATGCATTTCCTTTCATTTTTGTGAAAAAATCAAACAGAAATCAAAAAGATTATGATTTTCTTGATCTTTTTAGTGAAGAAATCGAAAATATCAACAAGGTCACGATTCTTTTCGATATTTTAGTGAAAAAATCAAAAAAATCAAAAAGGTCACGATGCTTTTCGATCTTTTAGTGAAAAAATCAAAAAAAATCAACAAGGTCACGATTCTTTTCGATATTTTCGTGAAAAATCGAAATTATCAAAAAAGTCACAATTCTTTTCGATATTTTAGTGAAAAAATCGAAAATATCAAAAAAGTCACGATTCCTTTCGATCTTTTAGTGAAAAAATCGAAAATATCAAAAAGGTCACAATTCTTTTCGATCTTTTAGTGAAAAAATCGAAAATATCAAAAAGGTCACGATTCTTTTTGATATTTTAGTGAAAAAATCGAAAATATCAAAAAGGTCACGATTCTTTTTGATATTTTAGTGAAAAAATCGAAAATATCAAAAAGGTCACGATTCTTTTCAATCTTTTAGTGAAACAATCGAAAATATCAAAAAGGTCACGAATCTTTTCGATCTTTTAGTGAAACAATCGAAAATATCAAAAAGGTCACGGTTCTTTGCGATCATTGAGTGAAAAATCGAAAAGATCAAAAAGATAATGATTTTTTTGATCTTTTCAAACAGACCATGATCTTTGTATCTTTTTGAAAGAATCTTTGCCAACCCTGTTAAATTGTATAGCTCTAATTGGTTTGTAATTTGCTCATCTTTTCTGTGTAATATTTTAGCGCCACTCATGCAGAGTGTACGGATGCCACATGCTCTGGTGGAGTTCGTTGTCGTAATCGAATGTTCTCCACAAAACGAGATCAAATGGAACAACATCTTGAGTACTTCAGTTGCTCAAAGGGCTGGGGTTTGAGGACTACAGTTGATCTGAAAAAAGGAAGTTTTATTATTGAATATGTTGGCGAAATTATCGACAAAAAAGAAGTACTTTGGAGAGTAAGTCTTATAAAATATTATACCAAATATCCCTACTCACGAGAATCATCGTGTTCTATGTTCGTCTCTATTGAAGTTTCATTTCAGTCAATATTCTAATTTATATTTGACTAATTAAAACTATCAAAATTTAGGTTGACCGGAAACTGGATGATGAGCATCTTTATTTCTTGGAATTGGACGGCAACACATTTATAGACGCGGAATATGTCGGCAATCTATCTCGCCTCATCAATCACTCCTGTGACCCAAACTGTAAGACCGAAAAGTATACAAGTGCGTTTGGCAAGCCAGTGGTTGGGATCTTTGCGGCTCGAGATATTGAGGCTGGCGAAGAGCTCGCGTTTGATTACAATTATACGGAACAGAAACTCAGATTCAAATGCCGATGTAAAAGTTCCAGTTGTAAAGGACGCATTGGACGCTACGAGGGAAACGAGGAAAACCTGATGGTAAGTTCAAAATATTTTTTGGGAAAAAAAATGAATCAAATCTATTCGCAATGTGACCTGAAGGATACAGAATTTCAATGGACAAATAGCAATAAACAATTTTCTGATTTCTGACAGCCGGGTAACGGAGTAGGGAGAAATGAACCCGAGGATTCAGATTGGTATTGGGAAGATGAATGTACGATTTGTGGAGCTCGTGGTGAGGTACTAATGTGCGATTATCCTAATTGCCCAAAGTCTTACCATATGACCTGTCTGGGCCTTGATGCCACGCCGAGGGGGGCTTGGATATGTCCGTCGCATGATGACGAGAATGAGGATTCCGATCATTCAGTTCCCGTCGAACCTCCACAAAAGAAGGCTAAGCTGTCCCAGAAAGTTAAGAAAGTTGACACTCGCGTTGTTGCGGTGGCTCCTCCTCCGGTACCAACTCGTTCAGCCGCACCCGCACCTATTCCGAATACACCTCGTTCAGCAGCAACTGTTTCGGCTACACCTCGTTCACCAGCAACTGTTTCGGCTACACCTCGTATACCCACATCTGTCCCGACAAGACCTTCTTTACCAGCTGCTATACCGGTGTCCCCTCGTCTACCACCAGCGATTCCGGTCTCTCCTCGTCAGGCTGCACCTAAACCTTCGGCATCCCGTCTAGCGTCACCTCGCCAGGCCGTTCCAATACCTTTGGCACCTCGTGTGACCGAACCGATTCCTATGCCACTTCGTCAGGCAGCACCCAACCCAGTGTCACCACGGTTAGCCGCACCTAACTCTCCTGCGTCTCGTTCCAACGCACCTAATGTTGCGGGACCACGATTCGTAGCACCTAGTGCTGCTGGACGTCCGCTAGGGGGACTCAATGCGGCGGGTCCTCGTGTGCCAGTACCTAATGCGGCGGGACCTCGTGTGCCAGTACCTAATGCGGCAGGACCTCGGGTGCCAGTACCTAATGCGGCGGGACCTCGGGTTCCAGTACCTAATGCGGCAGGACCTCGGGTGCCAGTACCTAATGCGGCTGGACCTCGGGTGCCAGTACCTAATGCGGCGGGACATTTGTTGGCGGCACTAAATGGTGCAGGACGTCGGTTGGCGGCACCAAGTGGAACGGGACCTAATGCAGCGGCACTTCGCTCTGCGGTACCTCCTACGGCGGGCATTGGTTTGGTAAGTTATCATCAAGCTTGAAATACACCAGCCATATCCTAGAGAAGAAGTGCTTATTTGGCGTACTTACCTACTTAAGAGCACGTAACGCATATGCATGGTAAATCAGTTCACAGCGGATTTTACATAAAAACTAGTACGAGGGTTGTTTTTCCAATTTTGGAAACGCTGGTCGAGCATGTCATGTTTTCAGTAAATTGTTTTAAACAAAGAATCTTGGCTTCGGCATATGTTTTGTCAATTTGTGGCACACTTGAGCAGATATGGACAACCATTCTTTTGGTAAAAAGTTTCAAGATAGTTGGCCAAGTAGGACGGACGAAGTTATTTATTTTGTAAATTTTTAATTATTACGCATTACGCCTAGAAGCATGTTTCTAAAAAAAAAAACTTTAAAAATGAAAATTGCAGAACATGACTATTTAACTACATATATTCTAAGCATTGTTTGTTGCCCATCGTAACCTCTGAAAAATACATATTTTAAAGCGATTTTGGCTTCTCGTATACTTTTTGATCTTTTAGGTTAGGTTAGGTTATACCGGAAACACGCGTTGTTAAATTCTGGTTAGGTTAGGTTTGTCAAAATGTGGTGAGATTACAATGGGCAGTTACAGCCGGAGGTTACAGCCTGTTCCATATTCTTTACTTTGACTGAAGGTTTTGATTGTTTTCTTTTCCTAAATGACTCTAAATTACTGAAACAACCCTCGAATTTTCAATTCAATTTTGCAATAGATTTCTTAATATTAGGCTAGTTTGAAGTTTGAACTCACTTCGAAAGTGCCAAATGCCAAAATCCAAAATACTTAGAAAAGCTAATAGTGCCTTCTCTTGCTGGACTTTTGTAGGATGATGTGGTTTGTGAACAACGTAATGAGCCACCGGTCCTTCCGTCATCATCGGATCAACCTCCTTCCAGAAGGTCATCAGCTGATCGTACAATGGGTAGCTCCTTGTTTCGTTGTAGACCAATGATAGGAGTGGGACCGGAAGAACCCCGAGCAGAGCCACAAGTTCTTGAATTTGTGTACAGAGAGGATGTCTTTGCTAATGCTGTAGCCCGAGCTGACGTAAGTACTCCTGACCCTGCTCCTGTTCAGGGCTTCAGCTTGAGACTGCTGCATCGGACTGTTCAGAGTAAATTAAAAGGCTTCTATTATTTATCATTTAACATTTCTTCCAGATTTACTTCGAGGATTCTGTAGTGGCGAATCCTAATGTTCAAACTCGAGCCGCTTTGGTCGGAGACCGACTTTACTTGAATCTCCGCTATCGATTTCATCCCCGCTAAACTCTCGTGCTTGTGTATGTACTTTAAAACTTATAGCTTTCAATGGGTGTTTGCATCGTTGTCTATTGTCAAGGTAAACCAATTCAAGCTTGACTCCGTGTACTATATGTTTGTGTGTGTATTAATTGAACATTGTAACATTTACGAATTGAACGAAATGGAATTCTTAATTTCGACTTTAGCGCTTTTTCCGTTCAAAGCGCCAAGGTTTTAGAGTATTTTTTGTTTTCAAAGAAGCCAAATGCACCAAGCTATTAATACGAGCAAGTGAACGGCGAAATTGGGCATGATTTAAGACATCGGGATTTACAAAAATTTATTACTTTATTATACTAAACTAATGCTGACTTTTGGCATGCTTTCACTGCAATCTTTGATTTTTGGTATTCATTTTTAGATTTTCTATTAGTTATGGTTCATTTCGTTATCGGGTTTCATTGATTTCATTTTCGGGTTCGGGAGGTATTTCTGTTGTTTGTGGTTTAATAATTTCGTGGTTTGCTAAGTGGATTGGAATTTGATTTTGTAGTGTAGAAAAAAAAAATCGTTTTTTAAAGGATCCATTCATTCATAAACGATTCGTTGTTTATTTTTGTTTTTGCTTATTGAAGCAATGATTGATTTACTCTTGCGCACAGCTACTAATCTTACATTTACCTCGCAATTTCACATTTCACTTAAATTAGTGACGGGTTTGAGTTCGAACTAAACCGAAAATAATAATACATCATTCTAAAGACCGAAATTAATTTTCGTGTTCAGGTATTTTCGGGAAACGATATTAGTCAACTTTCTCGTTTATTCGGTTTCTCAATTTCTGTTAACGAATAATCCTGATGTAAGTACTGAAAACATGAAACGATTACGAGGGCTGTTTCACTAATTTTGACTGATTTTGGAAAAGCTGTTAAACGGACAAAAATAAATGAAGTGGGCTGAAGCTTTCACCACACGTAAAGTAATGAATGAGCCATAATACATTAAAGGAACAAATGAGGCAAACATCAATATCCATATAAACAGATATTACTACAATTTTTGTTGAACCTGGCTTTTATGAATGCTTCTTGATTGACATGAAAATACAATTACAGTGTTTCTCTGTAATACGAGGGTCATTCAATTAATTCGTGCGCGTGTTTGAAAGGCTGTAAAACTTCTAAACGTGAATGAATTTAGCTGAAACTTTCACCACAAGTACAGTAATAACTAAATTACATTGCAGCAAAAAATTGGGTAAAAATATCCAAAAAGACAGTTTTTATTACAATTTTAGTAGAAAAAAATTTTCCCCAATATTTTCAAATCAATTTTTTCACTTTTTTTCTTAAAATTTTTTTTCTTAAAATATTTAGTTTCCATTGCAGTAATCGTTGATGAGCTCCCGCCGAGACAATGTATTTCCTGAAATTCTGGGTTTTCCATGAGCTTTTAGCTCAATTATTCCTGTTTTACAGGTTTAAAAAAAATGAGATAAAAAAATTGCTTTTGGGCAATTTACGTCTGTCCTACTAGGTAAAATCTCTTGGAACTTTTACCAGAAACATGGCAGTCCATGTCTGCTCAAGTGTGTAAAAAATTGGCGAAAAGCACGCACAGCCAAAGATTTAGAAATTTTGAATTATAAAAATGAAAAAACGCCATGTTAAACTAAGATTGCAATAGAAATTGTCCATTTGGATATTTTTACCAAATTATTTGCTGCAATGTAATTTAGTTATTATTGTATTAGTGGTGTAAGTTTCAGCTCAATTCATAAACGTTTCTAAGTTTTACAGCTTTTCAAACACGCGCACGAATTAATGGAATGACCCTCGTATTTGCTTGTTGGTAACACGACCAGATCAATGATTCTGATCCTGTTCAATGATTGAGGGAAAATACGCGTCGAAAATTAGATTCGCCAATTTTTCAACCGGTTAGCAAAACCTCTTAAAAAGCTATAAGTGGCTTAGATATTGGTCAAAATAAGTGTGCTTAGATTTTTTCTTTCTCTTCTTTCTTCTTTTTCTTTATCTTCTCTTTCCCAACCTTCCTATTCACTTCTCTTTTATCTCCCTTCCTTCTTTTCCCCCTTTTCTCTTCCTTCTTTTTCCTCCTTTTCTTTTCTCTCCCTTCAATCTTTTCCCCCTTTTCTCTCTCCCTTTTTCTTCTTTTTCCTCCCTTTCTTTTCTCTCCCTTCAATCTTTTCCCCCTTTTCGCTCTCCCTCTTCCTTCTTTTTCCTCCTTTTCTTTTCTCTCCCTTCAATCTTTCCCCATTTTCTCTCTCCCTCTTCCTTCTATTTCCTTTTTTTTGTTTTCTCTCCCTTACTTCTTTTCCCCCTTCTCTCTCTCTCTCTCTCTCTCTCTCTCTCTCTCTCTTCCTACTTTTTTCTTTTTTTTTGTTTTCTCTCCCTTCCTTCTTTCCCCCTTTTCTCTTTCTCTTCCTTCTTTTTCCTGTTTTTCTTTTCTCTCCCTTCTTTTTCCCTTTCTATTTTCTCTCCCTTCCTTCCTTTTCCTTTTTTCTCTCCCTTCCTGTCTCTTCTTTTCTTTCTTCCTTCTCTTCTTTTTTCTTTACTTTTTTCTCTCTTCCTTCTCTTCCCTTTTTCTTTCCTTTTCTCTCTCCCTCTCCCTCTCTTTTTCTACTTCTCTTTCTTATCTTTTTCCTTCCTCTCTCTTCTTTTTCTTTCCCTCTTTTCTGTATCTCTTCTCTCTTTTCTTTTCTTTGTTTTTCTCCTTCCCTCAGTTCTCTTTTGTTTCTATTTTCCTTTTCTTTCCCTTTCTCTGTCTTTTCTTTTTTTTTCCTTTTTCTCTCTCTTCTTTTCTTTTTTTCTTCTCTCATACCTTTTATTTATCCAATTTTTTATGCTTAGACCAAATATTTTCAATGGTCTAAAAAGCTGCTAATTTCTTTATGAAATACTAATCCCCTCCTTTTCTTCCTGTTCCTTCCTTTTCCCTTTCTGTTTTCCTTTCTTTTTCCCTTCTTTTTTTTCTTTCGTATTTTTCGGCAAAAACCTCCGAATCTTTGCATTACCACATGGTAGATTTTCCACCCGTGCCCTCTGAAACAGAAATAGCTCGAAGCTCGACTTCACCTCATGAGAGTTTAAGCGTAATCTAGGAATTGCATTGTCTTCACGGCATCGCTTCAAAATTTTCTCTAAAGATATATGAGACAAGTTCTTTTAAGAGATACAGTTTCTTCTGAAACAAATGACGAACAATATAACGGCTAGAATTCCAATAAATAAATTAAAGCAATTTTCAAAAATCAAAAATTTAGCCCAATTCTTGTGGCAATGTAACGTGGTTATTTCGCCACCAGTGGAGAAGGTTTGAGTAGAATTCATTCATTTTTGTCTGTTTTACAGCTTTTCCAAAATGGGCCAAAATTAATGAAACCATCAAAACTCTCATTTATTCAAAATATCCGTGAAAGCTAACTACGCAGGTGTTGGTCAACGCGCTGTCCAATATTTCAAACCTCGGAAATTAAAATATGGTTTGGTTATTTGTTCTTTTGTATCAGGAGCCAGAGACTGTTCCACCGTCTAAATCTCATCGTACCAACCGTCCATTCAGACTTCGGAATGTGGTCACCTCTGCATCCAAAGTCTGCTCTACATTAAGAAACGACCATCCTTAGTATAAGTTATGAAAAGCCTTAAGCCTTTAATTCATCTAGGAATTGAAACTTTGCCTTGTGTGAACTGCTAATTGTATCCTATTTATTCCATAATTATTATTTGAAGTGATAGTTTGTTTGTACTTATTGTTGTGTACATTTGGAACGGGGAGAATGTTACCTAAGTGTACTTACTTACTTTATATGACTACTAAGGCACGTGTGTTCCCTTAACTTTGTGTATGATGAGCTGTTGAAATGTTTGTTATTGCCTTTATCCTATTGACAAGGATATTTATGAATGGACGTCTACCTGTACAAAAGTGTGTTTAGGGCCGTGTTTATAGCCTGACCTGACCTGTGACTCACTGGGATGGGAATAGTTAAATTGTGAATTACGTTTTCTATCTAAGGCATGTTTAAAGTTATGAGTGAATGTATCAAGTACATTTTGATACTAAAATTTTCTAAAAGTCACTTCTCTGGACTGACTATAAAACCTTATAAAAAATACCTTGAGTTGTGGGCCAAACAAAATATGTTCTGGACAATTGTGATCCAGCTTTGTTATTTGTTATATAGCGGGGAGCGGCTATTGAATACGTAGAACTATAACTATATTAGTGGGACTATAGTATACTTCTTGTTTACTACGTTGTTTTGTAGTTCTGTAGTAGCTAACCCTCCTTTCTTAAAAGAAATAAAATTGACTGAAAAGTAAACGACTGATGGTGATTCTTGACTTATTTTATTCTTGAATTCGAAAGTAGAGCTACAACAGACAGGTACATATTTTTGTAGTATACAAAACACCGGTGTACTAATAATCGGTAACAAGTATCACATTAGTAGATATATGTTAGACAGCCATGGTCAACCACGTGTCCTAACATAAATTGTGGGTTAACTTGAGTTATGACTATAAATATTGACACTGTATTCAAATGTTTCATAAACATTGTCCTCATGGCGGTTCCAGGACTGGGTCATGGGTATTCCCATGGGTAGCACATGGGTAGCAGCTTAGCAAATATGCTTAGGTAACGGAGGTAGTAAGTGGCATGTGGCATGGGTATCAGAGTGCCTTCAACTCCAATCAACACTGTTTATCAGGAACTGCAATGTGCAAGGGTTGTTTCACAAGTTTCGAGCCATTTTTGAAACGCTATAAACCGACAAAAATGAATGGATTGGGCTGAAACTGTTAACACATTTTTAAGTATCCTATATTATAGTTAGTTGACATTTCTTGTTTAAAGTAATAACTAGGTTTAGTTGTGCCAAAGAATTGGGTAAATCTGTTCATATTGACAGTTTTCACAACAAAATTTTTCATTTTTCTCTTCTCACTTTCTCAATTTTTTCAAAATACACAACTTCGTCCGTTCTACTAGGTAAAATCTCTTGAATTTTGTACCCTAAAAATACTACTCCGTAATCCATACCTGCTCAATTGTGGATGTTTTTGGCGAAAATATTTAGAGGCAAAGATTTTGAGTTTTCGAATTTTTTTATTCAAAAAACGCCCTGCGACCCATTAAAATCGTAATTAAAAGTGTCAATATGAATTTACCATTTTTTGACACAACTTACTTTACTATAAATGTGGTGCAAGTTTCAGCCCGATCCATTAGCTTTAGTCGGTTTTACAGCTTTTCGAAAATGGCTCAAAACTTCTGAAACAACCCTCGTATCTTGCTTCCATGCTAATTAAGGTTTTTGTCCTGTTAGCCTAGGACCTTAGGGAAAGAAGAGGTGATCCAAGGCCGCAGCCGACTCGAATGTTTGTGTCTCACTATCCATAGTCTCGAGATAGTTTTCATAATGATCGATGTCACTCTCCGAACCTCCGAAGTCTCGTTGTACAGCTGTAGAAGCATGAAAGTACAGCTCCTCGCCTGATACTAAAGTATTGGTCGGATCCACAACTGTGGGAAGAGCTCTCTCCAAGTAAATGTGGCTATTGGCACCAATGACTGTCTGTGTCTCTGCACTCGTCTGATTCATCATGCTCCTCACTTCAGAGTCAGTGAAGAAGACCTCAAACTCACTCAGGATTGAATCTGAGTCTCTGTTGAGGCCAAAGAAGGGATTCGGGTCAGTTTGAGTCCGTTTGGCACTCGGAACTTCGTCAACTGAAGCGGAAGGAGCGACCACGTCCAACTGGGACGGAGGTAGTGGGTTTAGCGTGACGGACACTTGCGGAGGTTCGATGGGATTCACAGCTTTGAACGAAGTTTGGGTTTCCATGCTCGAACTCTGCATATTCCTCGTGGACCGTTTTCGTTTGGTAACAACGGGTGTCTGAGTCTGTGTCGAGATTCGGAGTTTCTTGGTTTGAGTTTCTGCGGATTTCTTACGTTCCAAAGTTCGGGTCAGAGCTGGAAGTTGAGTTTCTGTTCCAGTAGTTCGAGTTTCCATCGAATGTGTTTGGCATTGCTGAGAGGCTGAGGGTGTCCGTTTGACTCCGCGTTTGACTGGTGGTCCGGTTTGTGATCCGCAATCAATCAAGACGCGTGGAAAGGGAGTTGGAAATGATAGGATAACTCGAGCGAGACTCGTGGGATTGTAGCCGACTTTGGGTATGAGTGGAGGCAGTTTCTTCGGACCCGGCCGGGCTGGCGGAGTTTTGAAGGAAGGGGCAGGAGATTTGAGCGGCTTAGATGCGCTGGAATAGTGAGAAAGTGACACTTAGTGATAGTTGGTACAGTTGTGATTTTGACTCCATGTACGCGTAACACAAATATGATTACGGTTAAATCCTCATGCTAAAAACTCGAGCACAGGACAAGCCGCATTTCGTTCCTTGCAGAGTGAAGCTTACCGTGTGTGTTTGTATTTGGCTAGTTGCATTATTCTCACTTCGCAACATTTTCCAACGTGTTTTGACGTTGCTTTACGTGAGCTTTTATGTGACAAGTCGTGCGTAATGTGTTTGGTACTGAGCTACTCTCTCTAGGTTTTTGGGGTAGCCAAACACATTATGCAAGACCTGTTACATAAAAGTGCATGTAAACCGACGTCTAAACACGTTGAAAAATGTTGCGAAGTGAAAAGAAGGCAACTAGCCAAATATAAACACACGGAGAGCTTCATTCTGCAAGGAACGAACTGCGGCTTGCCCTGTTCTCGAGTTTTTAGCATAAAGATTTAGCGGTAACATTTTACGTGCACATGGAGTCAAAATCACAACAGTATCTCTTACAGTATGTAAGGACACTCCCAGACAGCTGCAGTCGATGTCGCAGAGTTTTGTGTGAACAAGGGAGAGACAAGGAAGGAGTGAAACCAAGTGCCGTGTCATAGCTCAGTGGAAGAGCAACAACCGAGCGTTTATCGGGGGCCCCAAGTTCGATTCCTGGTGGCCGGCTGGCTCACGTTTTCCTTGGTCTCATTACAAGTACTTTCAAAATATGGACAAAATCTTACTTGATAATTGCCTTGTATTTAATGAGGTCTAAAGGATGATTATGCCTCCGAGCATGAGTCTGTAGAGCTTCCAGAGTTTTATAGACCTTAGTAGGACAGACTTTACAGGTGAATTTAATTCCACACACCCTTTGATGTCCATCCAAGTAGGCCTTTGTGGCAAATCGCTCCGTCTTGCAATTGCAACAAACGTACTTCTTGGGAGCATGCACCTTGTTGAAGTGCTAATGAGGTGAGAAAAGGCAAAATATATTTGTATTAGGCTCGGTAGGTCAAGGTGACCAAATGTGGGGACGCAGTTCCTTATAGCCTCACCATATCAAAAACATATTTGTATTTGTAGAGAATACTGTATGAAAGAGAAGAAGCATTAGTCTTACCTGCTTCAGGTACTTTAGCGACAAAAACTGTCGGTCATTGACATTTTTGGAATAGCTGCATCCCTGCACGGGACAATAGTAGATCATTTGAAAAGAAGTACGTGGTGTGGCAGGGAAATCTCCTTGTGGTTTCAGTACTTGAGAAGAACGATAGTGAACTTGTAGGTGACGAGCAACTGAACTGTGACGAGTCAGTATCTTGTCACAACCACTAAATGGACAGGGAATTTTACACTCGTCGTTTTTGAGTAGCAGTGCTTTTAAAGAGGGACACATTATGAGTTCTCCGGAGGATGACTCCCCAGCAGGACCTAGTGTCAAATGAAATAAAGTATTTAATTTTAATGGTCATTAATAGTCAGCAGCTGATTAATTAAGAAATATTAAACTAGCTACGGTAGAAAGCAATACATTGACGATTAGCCTCACCAAATGTACACCAAGGATGTACCTCTTCGGTTAAGTTCTTCAACTCATCTTCGAAGTCCATTTCCGATATTATTCCTGCCACAATCAGCACCGGACGTGTTGCTGAACACTGACCAATGGAATAGGAATGATCGGAATGACCGGGTTGTCGTACACTCAGATCCAGTAAACCGTACATGCTCGTTGTAGCGTTCTCGTCAGGCACATTAGGACCGGTGGCTTCGTTTCTGAAACAATGAAAATTGTGAAATTCACTGATAATCTGATTAGCCATTAGCCACCGGTTACAAATTATAGGTTATAGGACATACATAAATATTTTAGAACATCAAACATCAAGTACTTACTTATTTATTTACTAGTACATAGATACCTAGCAAAATTTAAAGCACTTATAATTTTTATTTTGTGTATCATATGTAGGTACCCATACATAGTGTGCGGTTCTTCTTTGATTGGAATGAAATCCATGCTGCCGCTCTGCTGTGCCGACAGGAGGGTGTCGAGCTGACTGGCTGATTGATATTAAATGTTGAGATTGTTAGTTATTCCTCAGCTACAAAATCTGATTTAAACCTCAACTTTCAACAGGTGGGAAGCATCTTTTTTATTGCAACCTGCCATCTAATCTACTGAAAATTCGTTTCACTTTTTTCATTTTTTGTGGTGAGTGGTGAGTGAGTGTGTGTATGTGTTGTGTATCTCTCATCAATCATCACATTGAATTGAAATGTGCGCTGGCTGTATGAACGTAGGAGAGAAAGAAGCGAACAGCAAAGCAACCCGGTGTTTTGAGATGAGATGAGATTCGAGGTTTTTTTAAGTAAAATCTTGCTTATATCTATCAAATTCCTAAAAATTCGCATCTCTGAAGTTCAGTAAACCAATCGAATTATGAACCTTAAATACATAAATGTCTTCTAAATACATGGATGGCATCAGCATCAGCGTATAACTTCAACCAAAGCACAATTTCATCTGATCTACAACGAAAGATTCGACGTGATTTTAATAAAAGGCACAACATAATTTACGTTGCGTGTAGACTCAGTCATCAGCGCGTTAATTCTTTGCTACAATTTTATTAATTTTCCAATTTTTCCTTTTACTCAGCAGCATCAGAGGCACACAAGGAATTTTGAATTTATAATACTAACACTTTGTACCCATCATCTTGTAACCTCCATAGGACTTTTGTAACATCAATTATTGTTATGTTCTTGGCTTCCACTAAAATTAATATTAATACGCATTTTTTACATGTTTTCAAAATAGATAATATTAAATTTTATAGGCTATAATTATATTTAGTTAGCCTTTGAAATATTCATACATTTGCAAATTCTATTTGATAAGGCGACGGAAGGAAGAGAATGTTCAATGTCCTACTAGAGACAGGATTTTATTTGATACTAGTTTAGTATTGGAGCTTGAGCTGAGTATTTTATACCAGATGGAAGCAGTTTTTGATTTAGCCAATTGAATGAATAGTTATGGAAACGGAATTTTGTTTGGAGATTGTGAGCTTGTGTTTTTGTTTTGCATAGGACGAGTTTAGAATTCATCAGAGAGAGATGGGAATGGGTCGCCTCCGGAGTGTGTCTTCATGTGACTTGTCACGTCTGAGAGCTTAAGCACCTGACCACACTCGTGGCAGACCGAGAGAATGTTCATTGCTCCGCCAGCCTGGTGATGAATTCGGAGCAGATCCTAAAATAAAGGAAAATCTCAATAGAATCAACGAGTCACATTTCCAAATATCTACAGTTGTGATTTTGAGTCCATGTACGCGTAATATGATTCCGCCTAAATCCTCATGCTAAAAACTCGAGAATAGGACAAGCCGCATTTCATTCCTTGAAGAGTGAAGCTCACCGTGTGTTTATATTTGGCTAGTTGCCCTCTCTTCACTTCGCAACATCTTTCAACATGTTTAGACGTTGCTTTACGTGCACTTTTATGTGACAGGCCTTGTGTGTGTTTGGCACAGGGCTAGGTACTACTGTGTCTAGGTTTTTCGAGAAGCCAAACACATTATGCAAGACCTGTCACATAAAAGTTCACGTAAAGCAACGTCTCTAAACACGTTGAAAAGTGTTGCAAAGTGAAAGGAAGGCAACTAGCCAAATATAAACACACGGTGAGCTTCACTCTGCAAGGAACGAAATGCGGCTTGTCCTGTTCTCGAGTTTTTAGCATGAGGAATTAGCCGTAATCAGTGTTACGCGTACATGGACTCAAAATCACAACTGTACATTGAGACAGAGAGGAAATACGCCTGCATACCTGCTGCAACTTGACGTCCGTCAAAAGGCTAATGATTTCAGGGAACATGACACCAAAGTCCATCTTCCCAAGCATGTCTTGGCACATTTCATAGTATTCCTTTGCTGAAATCTCACCCTTCTTGAACTGAGAGGAGAAGCTGTTGAAGATCTCTACAGAAGCAGCATCCCACTTCAAGCTCATTTTAATTCCTTCTAGAAGTCTGTCAAGACGTTGAGGATAGTCAGCAGGTTGGCTATACATTCCGATTGTCTTTGGAACAATAACTTCGAATCCAGGCGGTGGTTTGTTGTTTCTTGGCGTAGGATTATTTCCATTGTTCCGGACAGATGTAATCAGTGAGAATCCAGGTGGTGGAGAAATCTTTCTCGGCGGAGGTTGTGGCTTTGGCTTTGGAATGGGTCTTGGTTTAGGGATGATTTTCTTTGAGCCTTCAATTGGTTGTAAGGACGGAAAGTCCTCTTCAGTGTTCTGAGGACGGCGAGGCAGCTTTGGTTCATTAGGATTTCCATTCATTCGAGACGGTAAGTTCCCACCGTTGAAAATGGCGGCGGCAGCTTGCGCAATACTCTTCTTTTTCTTTTTAGAAGCTGCTTCCGGGTCTGTGACTGGAATTACTCGAACCATTGGTTCTGGACTTGCAGGTGGAGATATGTGAACTGGTCTCCCGTTCTGGACGTTAGCTGCATTTTAATAACAAATAATACAATTAATTTAGAATAATAGTGAAAATCAATTGGCTTTAGATGTGATTTAGCTACAAAAACTGTTTATTCAAACAGTAATTGAAAATTGGGTGCAGGTCACTGCAAATTGCAATTTATTTCAATCTTAGTAGAAATTTTTTTATATAATTTTTTCAGACCAATTTTTGTTTTACTTTTTCCAAAAAAAAATTTCGCTTTTGCTTCGTCTGTCCTACTTGGAAAAATCTCTTGAAACTTTTAGTAGAAACACGGAACCTAGTCCAAATCTGCTCAAGTGTGGAAAAAAATTCACGAAATATATGCAGACGCAAAGATTTTGAAATTCTTAATTATTTATTAATGAAAAACCTCATGATAGACTAAACTTGCAATAAAGACTGTCCATATTTTTATCCAATTTTTGCTTTAATGTAGCGCACTTATTACTTATCCTGTGGTGACAGCATCAGCGAAATGCACTCATTTCTGTCTCTTTTACAGCTTTACCAAAATGTTTCAAAATTAAAGAAGCAACCCTCAAAGAGAACTTACATTTATCCTTGTACAGCGGAATAAAGTTGAACTCAGGCTTTGGAAGAACAGGCGCAGGAGCAGCTTTCTTTGACATTCCTTTCGCATTCTGGTTCTTATTGCTATTAGCAACAGCACCCCCGCTGCTAACTCCGCTCCAAGATGGTTTATTTTGTTTTGGCAAAGCGGGAAAGTCTTCCTGTGGTGTTTGTGGCCTTGGCTTCTGGTAAGCTTGGGCTGCTGAATTACTCATGAAAGGCTTTGGCTTAATTGACATTCGATTAACAGATTCGGTCATGCCTCCGAGGAGTGGAAAGTCATCTTCCAACTTCGTCTTTGCATTCCAGGTTGGAGCAATTCGGGAGCTAATTGTGGGTTGTTGAGGACGTACTGAGCTTTGAGGTCCAGGAGCCTCTGGCGGAATATATGCTGCAACAGCAGCAGGATCAGCACCAAGTGTCGGGAAGTCTTGAGGTGAGTCAAACTTTGGCTTCTGGAGTGACAACTCGTACTCTGCAGAGGGCGGTGGCTCTTCTTGGTGTTCCTCACGATCTCTATCCCGATCCCTATGTAAATCATGTTTTGGATAAATGCATGTTTGACGAGATGTCAATTTTTATACTGAGTATCGAGTAACCAGGGTTGGGCAAAATGCAAAATACTTGAAAAATTATTTTCAAAATACTTGTATTTTGGGAACATATATTTGACGACAAATGCAATACTACTCAAAGTATAGTACTCGTTTTCGCCAAAATTCAAAATTCAGAATTATTGTATTTAAAGTGCAAGTATTTCAAATACCTGTGTTTAAAATACAACAGAATTCGGAAATATTTAAAATACTTACTATTTACAAAATACAAATTACCGAATACTACAAGAATATAATGCTTTCTTTGTAAGAGAAAATTCAATATTTTAACAGTCATAAAATAAATTAATTCATAACGATAAGCATTTCTGTTGACAACACAATTCCCTGAAGTAAAAATTACCGAAAAAGGCACCTACGCCTACTTTGTACTCCGAAAGAACAAAAATACAAAATAAACTTTTTAAATGTATTTAAAATACGTATTCTAAATACAGTATTTTTAAAATACAAGTATTTTGCCCATCCCTGCGAGTGAGACGTACCTAGCTCTACGATGATCCGGTCGTCCGAACCGACCCCGCCGTTCCTCGTCACTTGGTCTCATAGAAAATTCTACATCTAGGTGTCGTACCTGCTTCGTGCCATGTCTCCCCAGAAGACGGCTGTGCGCAGTAGTCAAATGAGCTACAGAGAGATATACAGACATTTCAGTTTCAATTTCAACCAATGCACAATAATATCCCGCACAACGTTTAACTACCACCAACCCTTGAGGTCAATATCGGTCCGAAAGACAGAGGTGAATTTTTCGTCAACACATTGCTCCTCTTCACAGAGAAAGTGCTCCTTGCGGAAATGCATTCGAAGATCGTCATACATATTGTAGTAGTGATTATGGCCATCAGCATCACAGAAATGACAAAAATAGTGTTCACGTCGTAAATGTCGATACAAAACGTCATCATCAAAGTAGCGAACGTCACAAAATTGACAGTTTGGATGTCCGCGATGAGATGTATCATTCCGGTCCCCTTTCCGCTTGTGATAAGCCAAATCGGCTCGGCTGTAGAATTTACGCTCCTTCGAAAAGTGCTACATACAAGGACAAAGCTCAGTGTAATTTCCAATTTTTTGGTCACAGGCAACAGACAACTGCAGTGTTTTTTTATTTGATTTTGAATTCAATTCAGAACCTATACCTTAATATTCTCCACGCACAGATCACAGGTGTAGAGCGAATGCTCTCTCGCAACATGACTCTTTAGACCATTAAAAGTTTTGAACACTAAATTCAATCCATCACACAAAAAGCATCGATGCTCCAACAGTTCATCGAAAGCGTTCTTGATTTCCTCGTCCTCCAGGTAAATCCCATACTGAGGAATTAGGGTGTACATCCGAAGGTGAGTCTGAAGTTCTTTGTACGGCTTGATGCCGTGAGTAATGACAACCTACGGAATACGAGTAAAATGTGAAACTAGGATTCAGCATCTATTAAAATAAATATGAGACTAGAAAGAACGAAAGCTACTAAACCCATATTTGGAGATATAAATAATTCAAATAATGGTATAAATATAACACAAAGATATATCTACACATTTGCCAGCTGTAAACTTACAGTTTTCTGAGCCTGGCGACAAGAAGGACACTCGTTCTGCTCCAAGAGCACTCTCATCCTAACAGAGCACTCAAAACATACTCGATGGTCACATGGTCCGATTGAATGATATTTAGTTTCCGTGTATGCCCGGTAACAAACGATGCAGACGTCCTTCTCTGCATCCCCTCCACTATTAGTACTTGTTGACCGAACTCGGGCTGGAGCTGGACGAGCTTGCTTCTGCAGAGCCTGGTTAACCTTTGGCGGTCCTTGATTTTTCTTTTGTGGTTTCTTTCCAGACATTTTTATTATTAGATCACTTGACACTTGGACTCCCAAATGCTTCGGCTAAACACTGTAAAAGGAACAGCAAACGAAATTAATTGACTAGTCGTATCTCGATGTTCGAATTTTGTTTTCCGAGTAAACTGAACAACTGAGCGCGGAATAGCCCGGCCCGGCGAGTTCTTCACTTGTACTTGTACACACTTGTCTTGTCGACAACTGAAGAAAGAAACCACTTGTAATCCACAAAAGAACACTTTCGTTCCTTTCAGAAAAAGATTATCTATGCTTGGCCTGACTTGACTATGACGTTTGTTGATGTGCCCCTAACTTGTTTGTGGTTACGTTGCCCCGGTAACAAGCTAAGCCGAACTCAAAAGTTAATAGTTGCCTGAACCTTCGAGTTAGCAGATTAAAAACTAAGAACTATGGCAATAAAATGTCTTAAAACGTTTAATTTGAAGGCTTAACTGCTCGTGTGACGATCACTCACTCCAATAAATATTTAAGTTTGCCGTTCCTGAGTTGGCTCAGATCGTCAAAGCACTTTGCGATTCAAGGTAGGAAAGATTAGATACCGGTCATTCAGAAAGATTAGATACAGATATGGTACATGTTCTGCACAATTCGCTATTTAATTGGTTTTGCAATTTTGCAGCATCCGGGATGCTAACACCAATTCTTTGTGCTGATGCTTGCAAGGCAACCAAATCAATATCTTACTTACTTATAGAAAATAAGCATAATTTTGGCAAAAATTAAACCATATGTCAACGTTGAAATCAATATTGGTGCCAATTGGTGCATTGGTGACATAATCTATGTTTGAGCTTTGACATTCTGCGTCAGGCTAAAGATTCACACGTACGCATGTACGCTGGAAACATTTGCGACACTTGATAAGTGGGCAATGCAATGATACGATACGATCTAAGTTCTACCTACTCTAGAACTAAGTTTTTACAAACAATGCACATATTCAGACGGTTGAATAAATTAACTAGGCTGTTTATGATGAAATGAATGCCTTACTTAATACTGGATCCACGTGCATAATAATGCACACATTAAATACAAGACAAGCATTCAATTTGTTTACACGAGTATATAGTAATTACTACTTCGAATTTTGAACCAGTAAATAGAACCGTGATTGAGTGCTAGTTGCCAGTACAGAACACAATACCAGGATCCAGCAACAACTACATGTTCTGATTGAGCAATAACAAGTCTAATGTGACTTCTTACGTCAACGTTAGTCATACATAGGTCATGGTGGATTATGATGATTCATGATTGATGAGGTTAGGATCTCAGCCTCTTTTTCAATATTTCACCATTCAAAAAACCTTCGCCTCATTGCTTGGAGGCGATACTCTCTACAGCTGGGTACTCTTTCTTCACCAAATGAAAGTGAATATTCTTTCAATGGAACAAAATAAAAACAAAGAGTTAAGGCCAGTTTAGACTCCAGTATTTAAGCTTAACTTACTCTTCCTCTTCACCTAACGGGTCACCTTAGAGGTGTTTATAGTTTTTTTTCACTTACTCTCCCCTTACTCTAACCGTGGTTAGAGCACGTTTTTCATCTCTCAATAAGTTGAAATAATTTCAACTTTTTGGGTAGGTGAAGGTGATTTTAAAGGTGAAACCGTCTCAAAGTCAAATATTGTACAGTGAACGTGTGCCAGTATCCTTGATATTTTGAACTGGATATGGTTTCAAAATTCATTTACTTGTATAAAATCAAGTAGGTACAACATTATTTGTGTTATTTTCTTTTAAAACCAAGACAAATCGTATTTTGCCAAACGGAAACAGCCGATTAACAACGAAGTAAGCCAGGCAAGTGCTATTCTCCAAAGCTATCGGAAAATGCAGACGAGCTTACGAAACAAAACCTCAAGAGCTGAGGGAGACTAGAATCATTAGTTAATCAATTGCCTGCTCTTTGTTTTAATTTATTTCCAAACGGAAGCAGTTGAAGCTGATAACTTTGGGTTATCTACCACCACAGACAATAATTACATAGAATCATTTCTCCAAATTGAGCACGATTTTGGAGGATATTTCCGATGTATAGTGTTGTCTGCTTCTTGTGTAAATATGAAACATCCAAAGACCGATCTAGCAGCTCATTTTCATAACAAAATATCATTTAAATTAATTCTTGTATAGAAATAATAAGGTAAATTTTTACTGAATTTCGAATCTTCATGTTCAAATGTCACGTGATAAGTAAAAATCATTTAGAACTATAAATGCCCCGCAAGTAAAAGCAGCATCCAGTAAGAGAGCGTGAAGTGAGGAGTAAGTGAAAATTTCCTTAAATGACTAAATAAAAAAGTATAAAACGGGTTTTAGAGGTGGATGGTTTCGTTCCTCTTTCATTCTTCTCAGTCTCAGCCCATGAGAAAGGGACAATAAAGAAAACCCTTCTAATACGTAAGAGCTAAATGAAAGCCAGAAGAAGGTTGAAGGTTGTTCAAGTTCAGCAGGGCGGCCTTCAAATGGAATGGGCCAGACGGCCTTGTGCCTTGTCCCTCACCTTCTTGACTGAGAAAAACCATACTATAGATGAAATCGAGAATAAAAAACAAAAAAAGCAGGTCTAAAAACTTTATTGGGGATCCGCGCAAAAATTCGGGTTGAGGCATATGTATTGTGTGCCCCATGCTACATATGTTGACTGCAGCGTCCTAAGCCATCTTTCACCGACAGTGTCATTTTTGCTTTTTTTTTTGCAAAAATTCAAGTTATGCTAACTTATGCTAGGTGCTAGGTTAGGTTTAAGCCTAAAATATTTCGAAATGATTGAAGTCTGTGGTCTTTCTGACGCGGAGGCAACGCTGGACGCAACATGGGATGGGGTTTGATTTTTTGACCGAAGTTAGGTCATGGGATCCCCTGTTAACGGGGCTACAAACTAATACTGAATATGCAGACTTCGGACGGACCTTTGACTGCATGTTCAATGCATATAAGGAAAATCTTCCCTATTAGTGTACTCTCGATACGAAAATCAAAGACTGAAAAGGAGGGGAAATGGAGGAAAAAGAGGAGAAGGAATAAAAGTAAAATAAACAGTATAAAACTGGTAAAAGAGACCTGGCTTACAAGGCAATTTGGCAACTCAATTCGTCAAGAGTTA